>CM043719.1:12011349-12253849 GCA_023969325.1 Oryzias curvinotus | reverse complement strand
AACGCCAGAGAAAACAGGAACGGCTAGAATTAATGTGCGGGTGCTAGACTCAAATGACAATGTTCCAGTGTTTGACAACTCTGTGTACAAGGTGAAACTGCTGGAAAACTCACCCAAAGACACCCTGGTGATTAGACTCAATGCAACCGACTTTGATGAGGGCACAAACGGAGAGGTTTACTACTCTTTTAGCAGCTATACTCCAGAAAGAGTTCGCCAGATGTTCAGTATGGACACCAACAAAGGTGAAATAAGAGTGAGGAGCAATGTTGACTATGAAGAGACCAACTCCTATGAGATGTATATCCAGGCAATGGATAAGGGCCCAGGGGCTGTGGCAGCACACTGCAAAGTGGTGGTAGAGGTGGTAGATGTCAATGACAATGTCCCTCAGATAGTGCTGTCATCTCTGTCGAGCCCTGTAAGAGAAGATGCTCGCGCAGACACAGTTGTTGCCCTCATTAGTGTTACAGATCGAGACTCTGGGGCCAACAAGCAGGTGAGCTTAGAGATCCCAGCCGGCCTTCCATTCAAGATCAAATCTTTCAGAAATTACTACACCCTTGTTACCTCAGCGTTCCTGGACCGCGAGACCATTGATGCCTACAACGTCACTCTGAGTGCCACAGATGGAGGACACCCTCCCCTCTCTTCCCAAAAGACCATACAGGTGGATGTGGCTGATGTTAACGACAACCCACCTCGCTTTGAGCAGACCTCATATACAGTGTATGTGGGTGAGAACAATGCTCCTGGAGCTCCGCTGTGTACCGTGAAAGCTCAAGATGCAGACATAAAAGAGAATGCACGGATCACCTACACAGTGCTTAATGACAACAACCACGGGATTCCTGTCACCTCTTATGTGTCTGTGAAGGCCGATACAGGAGAGGCGTATGCCCTACGAGCCTTTGACTATGAATCACTGAGAGAGTTTCATTTCCAGGTCAAAGCCCAGGATGGGGGCATTCCTCCACTCAGCCGAGTCGCCACCATCTACATTTACATAATGGATCAGAATGACCATGCTCCGCTGATAGTTAATCCTCCTGGCAACGGGACACGCTCCCTGGAGACAGTTCAGAAGAACGCTGACCCTGGTGTCTTGGTGACCAAAGTGGTGGCGTATGATGCAGATGCTGGTCCAAATGCCTGGCTGGTGTATGTTCTGGAGACAGCCACTGACCTGGACTTGTTTAAAGTACACGAACACACCGGGGAAATCAGGACCACTCGGAGGATCATGGAGGACAACTCCACTTCCTTCTCTCTGACCGTTCTTGTGAAGGATCACGGCCAGCCTCCTCTTTCCTCCACTGCAACCATTAATGTAGCAGTCATGGAGGTTCCCCCAAAGGTGGTTTCTGACCCGAAGAAAGTCGCACGTCCTACCAGCATGCTCCTTTTCTCCGACGTGACTCTTTATTTAATTGTGGCTCTGAGTGCCACAACCTTTGTTTTCCTGGTCACTGTCGTTGTGCTGGCTATCGTCCGTTGTCACGCCTACTGCACCCAGCCTGGCTCCTGCTCCCCTTGCTGTGTGTCACAGAAACCTCCTCCAGATGGTGGGAGTGCCAGCATAAGTGCAGGTGGCAGCGGTGGAGCCCCAGGACAGCCTAATAACAACGTGGTGCTTCGGAGAGACCTCAAAGTGGAGCCTCATTACATTGAAGTGCGTGGAAATGGCTCTCTGACCAAGACGTACTGCTACAAGACCTGCCTGACAGCCACCTCTGGCAGCGACACGTTCATGTTCTACAACACTGGACGACCTATCAGTGGCACCTGGGGAAGCGGAGCTGACCGCTTCTTCACCAGTGGAAGTGGATTTGTGCGAAGACTGAGCATGCCTGATGCCTCATTGCAAATCTGCCCAGAGGTGGGTTATTTAGTTTTGATGCTTACCTTTGTCCATATAACAGTTAGCCCATGCATTCTCATAAATAGACATCATTCATTTTGGTTGAATATCCATACATGTTCACCTAAAATCAGGCAACAGCTAAAGCTAAAAGTTGCAGTGCTATAGTACTTGTCAGTTTTTGTTCTGTAGGAAGATAACAATACAGTTCTTAAAGTTTGATTACTTTTGGCATGGATCAAAAACAGTGGCTTTCAGTGTCTTTGTTCTCTTCCCACTTGCAATGGCATGTAACTCTGCCTAGCTCAGCACTAACAGTCTATTAGAGTCATATGTAGTGATTTTCATTCACTGAACCTGTGTCATAACTGCTATCTTGAAATTTGTGCCCCAGTATAAGGCTGTCATCACAGCTACCACTCTCATACCACTCATCCCAGGAGTGGGTCAAACCTATTTGAGGATGTTTACAGATTAGTGCAAAATGGGAAAGATACATAAAGTTATATGACTTGAATAAAATGCAGCAAAGTTGCTAACAATCTAAGAAGTATGCTTATCATCTATTACTGTTGGGGATCTTAACACATTTGTTGCCTCGGAGTGATATAGATTTCTTCCAAAGAGTGAGACTACTGCTAATTTCACCTGCTGTGCATGAGTTTCTAATCAGCTCTTTTTTTTATTTTTTTGATAAAATCCCTACTGCATTGCTGCAATTTATTCAAAGGCTTGGGTTGTCTACTAAAACTACAGCTTTCATATTTATTCCTGTTAATCCTGAGATATTTAGACCCTAGCACTTTACTTATCGTATTTTCAGCACCATATGGTGCACCAGATTATAAGGTGCACCATCAATGAATGGTCTATATTTTAATTTAAGTCAAAGTTAAGGCACACTAAACTATGAGGCGCATAAGTCAAGGCGAAAGTGTCAAAGACAAGACAGTCAGTCAGACTTTATTAACTGTGTTCACAGTCAGTCTAGAACTCGTTCGTAACACGCTACATGTTAGCCACGTTAGCATAGTCGCAATATCTGTACTGCCAACCTCGTTTGCAACGCATACAACTACAGACTGATATTGCTAAAGCAAATATTCCAGAGATTATGCGAAGTACCAATCATGTTAGTATAAAATTAACAACAAAGTCCAACAAGACTACACATTAGCTGGGTTAGCGTATTTATAACAACACCCAAACTTGCTTGCAACTTCTTATTAAAAAAAAAACAGACTGATATTTTGACAGAGTGCTGTATATCAAAATCAATTCAACATAGGTAAGCACAACCAGAATTAATCCATAAATAAGGCACTGTCATTTTTTTGAAACAAAACGTGTTTTAGTCTGTCTTGAAATTCCCTACTTTTGTAAGCAAGTGAAGTTAGAGATTTAAATACCTATAAAGAAATGTTAAAGTCTTATCTGAAGTTTTCAAATAATACTTTAACTTTTTTAAACCTTATTTTAAAAGGGAGGAAAGATTAAGAACATGTCCTTGTTTACAACAGGAGTAGGAGGTTTATCTATGATATTAGATTTGTGTCACAAGTAATTAATCTATTCATGTGTTTAAAAAAAAGCCTAAATCAAGATGCATGTAGCTGTGTGGCAGTAGAAATTAGATTAACCTCCCTCTCAACCTTGCACATTAGATTTCCCACTAAACCAAATCTCAAGGGTTTGGTTTGGTGTAACAGCGGAAAGCACAAACACGCCATCTGTTTCTGGGACACTTGCTGCTTCCCTTGCAGATCCTTTATTTTTTTCCTCCTGGTTTATTTGTTCTCCTTTCCCTTGTTCTACTTTTAGGTTAATGACTGCAAGCCACACGAAGCAGGCAGATTATTAACATTAGCTGCAATGTTAAAAATTGTTCACAATTGGCAATCAGTTCAAGCTGCAGACGGACATCATGAGGAAAGTAATTATGAGCGACTCGGGCATGTTTAATGCTCATGAAAGAGTAGCTCATTAAACGGATGGCTTTTCCCCTTGATGAGGTTCAGAGGTTCTTTGAACATCTTCATGAACCAAATTTGCTTCTGTCAAAGGCAAATGATTGGGAATCCAGGAAGGACCAAGCACCTAATAACTCATCAAAACTAATGAAAGAACTGCATCTTAATCCAGTTTTACCAGTTTTGAACTCAAAATACTTCTGAAAGTCTAGATGTAGCTTTGCATGCAAGCCTTTTAGGATAATTGCGACAATTCACTTTCCCCACAATTTGGTTTGAACCTTGGTTTCTAGTGCATGGTTTTATTTCGGTCCACTCAGGCGCCATCTTGTGTGCAGTCAGTTCCCTCTCAGACTACAACAGCAAAACTTCAAACAAGACAACAACGACAAAAATTCAGAAAAATCTTCTTTTTTTTATTTACTAATAATCGAGTAACATTGACGAAAAAACACAAACACTTTAATTTTGGCTCATACTAAGCCTAGTCTAATGTCAAAAAACAACCAATAATAAATCCTTCTTACATTTAGTACAATTGTTTGACATCTTCCATGTAACTTTTCAGGGACGACATGTGAAAAATAGCCTTTTGGTTATCTCTGGCAAATATTCTTTTTTAATGTGCTTGTCAAATAAATAATTATACTTACAAACATACTGGTATGCAGAAGGGATGTAATGGTTAACATTCCCCATGATTTGGTTCAAACTTCAATTTTTTGGTCACGGTTGTGTTTCGGTTAGATATAGGATTTTTCTATTACAAAACATCAACAAAAATTAAAAATTCAGGAAAATCTTTTTTTGATTTGCTAAAACAAAAGTAGCAATGAT
The DNA here is from genome assembly GCA_023969325.1 of Oryzias curvinotus. Classification (NCBI taxonomy): domain Eukaryota; kingdom Metazoa; phylum Chordata; class Actinopteri; order Beloniformes; family Adrianichthyidae; genus Oryzias; species Oryzias curvinotus. Next base: position 12,249,181 of record CM043719.1, on the reverse strand, counting down.
GAAAAACCTTTAATTTGGCTATACTAAGCTTAATGTATTGTAATAAAACAACAAATGAACTAGTAAATGAAAAATAAATAAAATGTAAACATACTGGTATGCAGATGGGATAAAACAATTCACTATCCCCATGATTGGGTTCAATGTTGTAACACATCGTTCAGTTCTAAACCAATAATTGTGGCATCCTTAATAATTTACAATGTATTATTAATTACTATTATTTATTAGGAAAACTAAGGCGCTCATTTCAAGGTTCATCATTACCAGACTCATTTGCTCCAGTTTCACAGAAACTTCCTTGTACACGCACGCACATACAGACACACAGACATGCATCAAAGTGTTTACAGCCAAAGCAACACTTAATCACTGACCACAAATGTCACATTTTTACAGATTTTGAGTGAAGGATCAGCCATCAGCTGCAACTGAAGCTTTCAGTGAATCCCCATTGAAAGTGTTTTCATGCATATCAACTTGAATGCCTCCTTGTGTGTGTATTTCTGCAGTATGAAGCAATGCTGCAGTGTTTCCACCACATCCTGAACTGAGATGTGTATCATGATTAATTGATGAGACCCTGGCTCAGCCGGGCCCTGCAAAGTATGAGATCAAACCACACTCACCCCCCTCTCTCCCTTTCTCTGTCATTTCATTTTTTTATTTTTCCCCCTCCCTCCCACTTCTCCATCTCTCTCTTCTTCATATCCTCTTTTCCTGCTCAGCCAAAAGCCCCAAATGCTGACTGGCGATATTCTGCATCCTTGAGGGCCGGAGTGCAGAGGTAAGCATTTTCCATCTTAAGCTCTTGTAGCTTTTGATCTTCTACAAGGCAAATACATAAATAAATAAATTCAAATATAGATCAATCTCCAAAACTGTTTATATGTTGCTAAACTAAATAAAGGCTTTCTTAGACCCAGACTTCAGACATCAGTCACTAACAACTCAACAATTTCTAATTTGTAGTTTACTCTTTTACTGTCATTAAACTCCTGGTTTGCTTCCAGGTTTTGACACTTATATCAGGGCCTACATGGAAAGTGCATGACAGTTCATAGAAATTGTGCCAGAATCAGCAGGGCATCTAAAGAGCTTCAGGCAGACCTGGAGCTATCTGGAACACTCACTTTAGCTTGCTCACTGCTCACAGAAACAAGCAAAGCCTCTTGGGTAAGGAAAAATACGACAACTAATGATTTTACAAAGTCATAGAGAAACTATAGCCCTTTTGAGATACTGATTTCAGCAGAGCTGGAGTGAATGGCAATGTTGAGAGTCATTTTTAATGGATGACTTAACTCAGTTTACCTTCCAGGGATAAAAACATAATAAAGGCTTCTAGGCACTAAGAGAAGCTGGAGAACTGCTGTCACAAGTTAAACCGATTACCTAAAAAGATGTTTACACTTTTTGTGCTATTATAGATTACTCATTCAGGGGTGAAGTGTCTCTAAAAGCCCATCTTTACTAGATATATAACAGCTTCTGACATTATAGCACTAAAAGTCCACAGAGATTAAATAGCTACAGTAATATACTCATTTTATGATGGAAACAAAACACTTTTTTTCCCACTGCAAGTGTTTTACCGAAATGACTGGCATAAACCACAACCTTCAGGATTTTGTACTTTGATCCAATTCCATACTGCAACTCCAAATGTTTCTGGGAGACATAAATGAAATGCATGATTACTTTTTCATGCAATTCTTTAGAAAACTTACTTTCATTTTTGCATTTGGTTGAAAGAAATTTACAAGTATTTCCTTATTTTTCAATTATCATTTTTTAATTAACTTTCTGTTGCCTCCAGATGTTTTTATTTTATTTTATTTTTTTTATTTTTGTTAAGTTCAACTCCGACACCCTGTCTTTTTGACAAAAAGCATCAGGTACTCCATTAGTAGATGCAGAAAGCCTTCTTCCTCTGCGGTGTAATACTATATAGGTCAGCTACAGTCTGAGCCTTGTTTTCCCCCAATGCAGTCTTTGAGCAGGAAGCATGAAGGACAAACGAGCTGACAATGACCTTTCTTAGATTATGAAATGCATACATGGATCAGTGAATGCATGTGAAACTATCCTGCATGCATCTCTCAGGGGACAGATTGGACTCAAGTGACTTGATTCTTTAAGTAAACATTGTTGAGGTATTTTACAACACTTAGACTGAATTTAGGACATATCTAGATACATACAAGTACTATAAAGAAGGATTTAACTGAAGTTTAAAACTTTTTTTTTTTTTTTTTGCTTTATCTGCATAAATACTTTGAAGCTATATTTACACCGCCTTTGGTGGCCACTTCCAATGAAAAGTCTATGTAAACAAGCATTTTGGGCTTTTGTGTTCAAAACTCGCACATTGAAAGTTAAACCAGGTTGAAATTTGACCAATCAGGTACTTGGATTTGGTAGTGATGTATGGATGGTGTCCCTTTTTATTCATGGAAATGCCAACCATTGATCAAAGATGAGCAATCAATAATTGCAGTTTGTGCCCGGCTGGAATTCGATGACACCAAGTCTTTTGTATATTGGAATGGAGGTGTGAAGGAAAAAGCCTGGAGCAAAATTCACGAGATTTTTACCGCTTCAACATTTCGTACCAAGCCTCTTCCAACTGTAAATGATGGACATGCAAAAGAAATAGAAGAAGAAGCCCCTCCCTGCTTGTCCAGTATGCACACCATGGGCTAAATGTTGATTTGATTTGATTTGAAATGGTTTATTTCAAGCAATCAAGTAGAAACAATACACAAAAGCAATATAATCTTCAGTTATACATTCATACAGTAACTAATCAAACTTAGGATGATTAGACATATTAATAAATATTGCTTGAAAGGGAGTGGAAGGCAGCGAACTTATATAATCCCACCCCGTTATACCATAACCATTTTATTACATGATTTATCAATATCCGGTTCCTAGTTTTTATCAGACAGAATTAAAAATCATAAGGTATCGATAAAGCACATGACAAAGATGTCGACCCGGTTTTCTTGTTGCTCGTTTTGAGCCCGAAATGTTCGGAACTCTTCCATCATTTCCATGAGTGGCGTTAGCTTAGCCGACACTTGATTCATAAAACTTATCAGCGTTTCTTGAATACCATCAAGAGCCTTTTTGAGGTCTTCGTATTCCTGGGTTTTCTTAGGGGGCATGGTCAGCTCTCTTTTTGGAGAAAATCAACTTATTAAGTATGTGTGTTCAAGAACGTGTTTAGTGCGTTTTTGAACGTGCTAAATGTGCTGAGTTCGTAGCTTAGCTGATACTAAACTTATGTCAAATTGGTGGTGGTGTAGGACCCAAAATTCAGGAGACCATGCTTGGTAGCAGGAAGTTAAACATTAAAATAAATAAACTTAAACATGACAAAACCAAAGAAGCAAGAAAGAGTGACAAAGCAGATGATTTGACAAGAATTGACTCAAAAGGCATTTAAACCCAGAAAGGGTTGTTAACAGCAATGAAAACATGCTGAGATTATTATGAACATGAACCTGGTTTGACTGATACAGGGACACAAAACAAAATAAAACATGATCAAAAACATCACTGAAACGCTTAACTTAAGTCGAAAATCCTCACACTAGGAGCCGGTTTACCGGCATATTATTAAATTCATTATGTTTTTTTTTTTTCTTTCATCACATGCAACACCAAGCAAAACTTAAATACATTTATTTTTAGATCACATCTTTGATTAACACTTAATACAAAAAGGTCTCCTGTACACATTGTTAATAGGGATTTCTCTGATGTGGTTTAAGGACAGCTGGAACCTCAGGAGCTAATGAGTTTGCACTAAATTATTATGATTTCATGCTTACAATGTTAACTGCTCCTCTGTGCAATCATCTGCTCTTAATTGGATGTTAGTGTTAATTCTTTGTGACGTGTACAGGAAGAACAGTGTTTAGTTCATCATCAAGTTACTGGGACATAAATCATCACTGCAATTTATGGTTGACATCTTTAAATTGGCAATGTCTGTAATTTACACAGAGAGATTTCTTATAAGAGTTCTTGTTAACTGTTTATCCAAGCACTGATACGTTAGAGCCTGTTGCTGTAAGTGGACGTATGCCAATTAGTTGTGAGGTCAGACCTTGATGTGGGATATACTGGCCTCTAATTGATCCCAAATAGGTTTTGTTGTTTTCAGGTCAGGACTCCTTTTTTCTTCCCAAACTTTCTTGTCCCTCCCTTTTATAGACCTTGCTTTGTTCACTGTTATACAGTCTTGTTGTGACAGGAAGAGACCATTCCTGAACTGTTCCCACAAAGTTTGGAGAGTGAAATTCTCCAACATTTCAATGCATGATGAGGTATTCAAAGTTTTCTTTGGGCCTACAGAGTCATATGATTTCCCTTTACTTCATACTTGGCACAATGCTGTTAGACAAGTACTCTGCCTCTGGGTTCGGACCAAACCCAGACTCCTCCATCAGATTGTCATGAGCAAAAGCAGATCATGTCTCCACTGCTCTAGAGTGCAGTGGCATTGTCTTTTCCTCCACCGAATCCAAAGAACTTGATGTTGAATGGCTAAGATGTGACTGCTCAGTCAGGGAAACCCATTTCATGAAGCTCTTTTCACTGCTCTTGAGCTAATCAGAGGGTCACGTGAAGCTTGGAATCCCTGTAGTGACTGACTCTGCAGGAAATTGTAGATTTCTCCTCAGCGACCAATCAGTGGCTGTGTCACTTTAGATGACTTACCCCTTTGTGGCTGAATTGCTGTCATTCCTAATCACTTCCACTTGTCTTATTACCAACTGATAATTTACTGTGGAATATTTAGTTGTGTGCAATGCTCACTTGTTAAAATGGTGCCTCTTATCCAAGGAGCACACTGGAATTCTCTGAGCTTCTGAGAGCAGCCAGTTCCTTCATGAATGATTGTAGAAGCAGTCTACATGGCTGTGGAGGTGACCGAATTCAAGTTACGTGTACACTTTCTGCAATTTAGTGTACTTTGGGTTAATTCCAGATGTCACACCTCAACTTCTAATCTAGACAATTGTATGTATCACTGAAACTAGCAAATACAGAGTGATTGAGGAGCACATAATCATAATTTTCAATGAAACAATACACAACTTTTTAAGGGTGTATTCAGACTAGACACATTTGGTTTGCTTAAAGTGAACCAGAGTTCCTTTTCCCCGATAGTCCGGAACAAAATTTCAGTCTAATTACACCCAAGCAGACCCTGGTCTGAGACAAGGAAATGCCCTCAGACCCGTCTTTTGAGGTGGTTTCAATTAATTTCCAATTGAATTGAGCTTCTATTTTCTCGAAGATTCCTTAGTCTGAATAGGGTCTGTGCTCAGAATGGAACGATTAGACAAAAACAGCCACCGTAGCTGGTCATTATGGGATATAAACAGAGAAGGAGCGTAGCAAGTGTAACGATAAGACACGGCAACTCATTAAAATGAATGCAGGCTCACAACTTTTAAAATAATACACATTACGTTTTACACTTTTCCCAACAATCTATGTCATAGGCACTTTTCAGTGTAGCTTCTCAGTAACCTTCCCCCGTACCAACGTAAAAAAACTTGTAGCTGACGTTGATAGACGTACAAAATTTGGCAGTAAAATAAAACGTTTGAATAAGTTAACCATCCAAGATTGCAAAGCTTAGGACTTCCAGTGTTATTTCTCTTGTTGCTTTGCCCTGCCCTTATCATTTCTGTCTAATGAGTGTAGAGATCTTTAGTCACATGGTTTTGCTTACAACAACAAAAAAGTCCCCTTGACAGAAGTCTGAATGCAGTCCAAACACAAGGTTTAGGATTTGATCTGGACCAAATTAAGTGGACTCGGTCCAGTCTAAAAAACTTTTTCAGTCTAACTACACCCTAAGTCAATAAAAAGTAAAAAAGTCTAAATCAAAGATTTTATGACCCAAGCACATTTAGCTGTTACCGCCTACTTATTCGTGATCTAAAGCGCAAGCAGCTGTAGAACAAAAGGCAAAAATCCTTCACCTCAGCTTCACATAGTACCTGTTCCTGTATCTGACGTGTCCATGTTGTTAATAGATTTGACCAGTGCAACTTATGTTTTAGAATTTCCTGATTCATTCAATTTAACGTCTTAGACTTTATGTGCACATGAATGTATTACACATTGTGGGTTATATTACCACAGTGGGTAATTCTGCTTAACTGTAGCCCTGTGTCTATGTTGGTTAGCTCAAATATCATCTTGGGTCTTAAGAGGTTAATGTTTATCTGTAAGCCCTCCCTGCACTGCTCGCTGCTAATGACCTGTATCAGATGTGTCCAGTCAATCAAAGAGTAGAATCAACTGAATCATCTAGTCATTAGCTACCAGTACATGAGAGATCTTAAAAAGGCCACTCATTAAGGCCAAACATAAATCTTAACATTTGCCCCCCACAACAATTTAGTATTCTGAGATTATGACCAACTCAACCAAAGAAAAACAATTCCAAATCATTAACCCTCCACCTCCTTACTCTACAGTTTATATGAGGTTCTTTTGCTATTTGTCCAAAGTATATTATTTAAAAAGTCATGTTATTTTGTTCGTCTTAAAGAAATAAAAACCTAGTCCTGATTTAGTTTTAGTTAAATATTATACAGTTCTGCTTTAAATCATGCACACTTCTTCCAAGTGTTGTAGCAGCATATTCCAACCCTGTATATTTTTAGACCTACAATGACAGAGTGAGATACTCTCAGGGACAGTTACGTTTTCTCCACCTCCATTAATCTAGAAGACTTAAATCTGCAGAATGCATCTCCTCCATGACTCTAATGTCTTGAACCACCACACATTATTTTTACTTGCTGCATCTGTTCCAGCTGTACAGCTGGAACGATTTAAATTGATTTTTAACTCAATACAAAATGGCATAAAAAATGTAGTTGGCCAGCTTTTTTATGAAGAAATGATTCCTTAGTTTTTAAGCATTGTACAATCTCCACAACACAAATTAATCCATTATGGTCTTTAGAATATTTCAAAAACAGGATTAACCAGAGATGCTGACCTAGTTCTAAAAAAGGGGAAAAAATACAATTGCAATGAAAGTTTTAATCTGGCAAAGTAGGAAGTAAACCTAGATATATGCCTTAACATCGAAACACCTGTTGGCTAAATGAGACAAATCACCTTAGCTATCTTTTACTGATGTGTGTGATTAAAAGTCTATCTCCTTTCTCTTTTCACCTAACAACAACAAACCATCACCAATTATGTTTACACTTTTTTTTACGTGTTTTTATAGCTCAGTGAGTTTTTTTTGGCCTAGTTGTTTCCAACTGAGAATCAAACTGTTAACTTCTTAGTCACCATTCCCCCATTGGATCATTGAATATGGGCTGTCTGCAGGTGAAAAATAGGTAAATCTGCACAATCTAATATACACAATGGCATGAGCTAAACAACACATCAAACAACTTTTTTATGTTTTCTACCACCCCTGAAGCCCGTTAGTGCTGTTCAATGGGCCACTTGCACAGCCCTTGCACACAGCCAGACTGTTAGGAATGAGGAAATTAGACAATCAGAGTATAGCTTGTGTGAGAATCCTATGGGCATATATGGGCATTTACATACAACTGATACATCCTGTGCATGCAGCATTTGTGCACGGTTGGTAAGTCGGTAAGGAGCTGGTATGCGCACCTTACTAATAACTGGAGTGCTGCGTAAAGGGTGCCATACGACAGCATCACTCAAAACTAACTTACATTATCCTTACAAATACTTCACAATACACGTAACACACACAACAAGCATACATTCCATTGTCAGGAATTACTTAAGGCGGCCGCAAGAGCCTCAAGTGAACTAAAAGACATACCTGTGCTAATCTTAAGGTGCCGCAAATCCTATCTACAACTCTCTATGGGGCTGAACAACCCCAAAAACCTGCAGCACCCGTACAGGTCAACCGCCATGCGGGTTCCTGTGGCATAAGCTGGGTATCAGCCCATTCAATTATAAGTCCATGAACAAAGACAGTGCCTCCTCTATAGCAGTGGTCCCCAACCTTTTTCATGCTGGCTCCGTAAAAAGCGCCTGCCACGGGAAAAACCCGCTTCCTTAATGAGCTCGTATTTATCGGACGAGAACCACAAAGCAGATAGCAGGAGGACAGACGCGGGGCGGCTTTAAAAAACACTCCAATTGTCCAGAGTGGTCTTCTGCCGGGGACTTGACGCGCTGCGGACAGAAAGCCACTTTCTGATGACAGACAGAATTTGTGCTTAGTGTATTTAAACACGCATGTGCAGTGACGTAGAAGATGTCCGACTTGCCGTTCTGCATGTCAATCTAGTCCCGTACTTCTCGGTGAGGATTTTAAATGGCTGGTGGATTGTTTAGAGGTACATTTTTTATTTTTTATTTATCTTTGCTGGCCTGCGATCTACCCTTATGTCTTGAAGATCTACCGGTCGATCATGATCGACGTAATGAGCACTCCTGAGTCATAGACTGATGTAACAAATAATGGGGCGATTTTTCAAAATAAAACTTCTTTCAGATTCCGAAATAAATAAAACGGAAGTAATGCAAGTTGTTTATTCTTTCTGTGAGGCCCGGTACCGGTCCGCGGCCCGGGGATTGGGGACCACTGCTCTAGAGCAAGGAAGGATTCACTTCTCCGGGGTGGAGGGTTTTATGTTTTGGGGCATACCGTTTACAAGCAATAAAAAGATAAAGGGTGAGTCTGACTGACCAATAGGTCAATATATTGCCTGCAGCAGTGCCAACCTTTACGTGGTGCATTGCGGTGAAGACAAACCAAATAGATATCTGCCTCCTTCAGGGATGGATGGGGTCTCTCTAGTGACAGGCTAAGAATCTCAATCATTTTGTACAGAGCTCAGAAATGAACTGAGGCATCATAAGCACGTCTAATGTCACTGAAGCAGATCCCAGACACCCTGGAGAGGTAACAACTCTCAGCTCGGCTGGTAGCACTTCTGTTTTCTCCTGCATGGAGAAAGGGGTTGTAGGCATCTATACCTAGGCTGATACTCCTGTAGCCCAAACCCAAATAAGCACAGAATGGATGGATGACAGAAATGCTTCCAATTTGTAAAATGTTATAATTTTTAATATTTAAAACCATGTTAAACTGACCCTGCTGAATTTGTTTTTATTTGCAGTTCTGTTCACATGGAGGAGGCCTCTGTGATGCAGGGAGCCCAGGGAATGCTGGTCCAGAACTGGCCCACTGTATCTAGTGCTGCAGGTAAGAAACTGAAAAAAATGCAATACTTTTTTCTTGTTTTTTCAATGTACAGATGTAATTTAAAAAAGAAATACCACTAGAAGGTTATTTTTACTTACTTAAAAAAAAAGGTTGATAGTAAAGATGATGCAGTAAACCACCAGCTTTGTTTTAGTCTCTTCTGTTATATTTGGCTTTACTTTGCCGTCCTTCAAATTCAGCAGACAAACAATTTAAATATCTACTTTATTTTGAAATTCAATGCATGTCTGATGCAGAGCTTAAGAGAGAGAGAAGCCTTCAGGTCTTTGTGCAGAGTCCCAAACAAATTGCTTTATCTTTAAAAGAAACCAGCAACATGAGGATGTCTGAGGAGCTTTAAATGACAACTGAGCTCTTTATAGTGTATGCGCTAACACTTCAAACATAGCGACACAACAAAATGGTTTGTGCAACATCTTTTACAGAATTCACTGGCTTAGATCTAATAAGTAACATTTGAACTAGTGCACAGAAAGTGACTGAAATGACTGGAAACCTTTTGTGATTTTAAAACTGTGTTTGGAACAGTTTTGAAGCGTCTCCTTTTTTCAGCTTCGCTCCCACTCATTGATTTTCTGTCAGGCTGCAGGATCCAGAGCAAACACCTCAGGGTGAAGGGTAGCATCACGGTCAGTGACAGAGTATATTTCTGTCTGCCTTATATGAATGCTTCTCTGCAGGAGAGAGCGCTAGGAAAAATTTTCAAGCCACAACCAGTGTCATCACTCATGTCAGCTTTTTTGGAGCAGAAGAAAATCTGTCACTCAGGCCATGTTAACCATTCAATAGCATTCTTTGGGTGGTGTGCGTAGCGTACTGCTTTTAACTTAGGGGGCATATGGAAATAATTTGCTGGAAATGGAACGGTGCTAATGCAACAAAATTGACTGCAGCTTGATCCTGTTTGTTTCAGAAAGGTCTTTTTTTTAATTTGTGATACCTTTTTATGTGCGTGTCGAATTGCTATCAGGATGAAATGTGTCATGCATTTAAATGCTGCACCCTCAAATCTGCATTTATGTAAGTGACCCATGGCGCAGATGAGGAGACATTTGTCTAATGCTGGAGGGTAAGACAAGCTATTATCGGTCAGTGAGGAAGCTTCCGTGAAAAACATGAAAGGTCCAATACATTAAAGACAATTTTGAAGAGGAGATGTAAAGGAGGATGGAAAAACCAAAAAAAAAAAAAAAAACAAGGCAAGGTGTGGGGGGATGGAGGGAGAGAAAGGTTAAGAGGATTGTCAGGTTCCTGCAGTAGTGTTGTTGCTAGGGAACGCCATGTGACTCGTTGCATGGCAACACTGTGTAACTGAGGGATTGCTGCAGCAGCCGCACCCTCCATCAGCAGGGAGTAGGCAAAGGCAGTTTCCATGGCAACCGGTCATATCTATGAATGGATTTTTAGAGACACAAGTAAAGAAATGAAAACGGAAGGGAACTCTGCAAGAGCAGATATTAGGAAAATGTAGAGGGCAACTGAGAGGAATTAATGTGGGAAAGTAGGGTTTATATCGCTGTGTGTCACACAGATTACATGTGGCACGTAAGCACTACACAACTGTCAGACTGGTGCAGCAAACCTCCTGATAGATTAATTTTAGATGGAACTGTATCAAGCCAGAAAATAGCGTAGCCTATTTTAAATGTAGGACATCAGGTTACACAAAACGAGGCTTCCAACACCCTCACATCCTCACCAGGTGTCATGGCAACCTCCTCACAAGGAGCTGTACTGACCTGCTTACCAGCAGTTACACAATAATCCATTCCCAACGCTTATTTGCTGAGAGGTATAGGCTTATCTACAGAAAACACATAGGAATGTAGGAGAGACAGCCGCAGCGGCACACAAAGCATCTTAAAATGGCAAAGATCTGACATGAATCTATCATTTACACCCTCCAAAATGCACACACAGAATCATATTCTGATTAATTATTGATTAATAACTGAATGAAATCAACATATTAGAATCACTGTGATATTAAATACTGCTCTTTTCCTGAATTAGACTCTGCAGCACAGTAAAGCTATAGTTGTTCTCTGAAAAAGATGCACATTGATATTCTAGCTAAGCTGCTTTGAGATACTGCATCGTCCACACTATAAGCTGCTCTCGAGTAAAAGTCGCACCATCCAAAAAATGCATAATAAAGAAGACAAAAAATTATATATATATATATATATATATATATATATATATATATATACAGTGCACTTTTGGGAGAAATTCCTTTCACAAAATGCGTGATCAAGAACACGTATTTTGAAGGCTAAAATCATAATGGAGTAGAAAACAATAATAGACTGAACATCTGCATGTTTCACTACCATAACACATTTATGCAGATTTAACTTTACAAAACAGAGGATGGATCTTGTCTATTAGCAAAACACATGAACAAATATTCAGACAACCAAAGAACATGCTAACAAGTCAACCAAACTTTTTATTTCACTTCAAATCACTAAATCTGTCAAAATCTTCATCCTCTGTGACACTTTAGAACAACTCCGCCAAGCCCAGCATAACACTGACCGACGCTTCTTCTTCTGTGTTGCTGTCAGTAACAAATACTAATACACACACATTCAGTGCCCTCTAGAGGTTGTTGCTGTTTATTTTTAACAATTCACTAATATGTCGCACCTGAGAAGAAGTCACACCCCTGACCAAACTATGCATAAAAACTGTGACATATACCTAAAAAATTCTATCAACCAAAGGACTAAATAAAACTATGTTTATACGAGTAAAAGAAAACATCAGAAACAGTTAACATTAGAGCTGTGACGGTGTGGAATTTTTGATCACCGCGGTGATGAGGCAGCAATAATCGCGGTGTCGCGGTTTCATCCATTCACGCATTTCTGAGTGTTCCTCTAAAACCCTGCTCTCTGTTCACCAGCCCCTCTCAAGCTACGAAAACAAGTGGGTCTTCACATTGTTAAGTCACAAAGTGGGGAACAGCCCTCCTGATTCGGTGCGGTCAGCACTGAACCCAGGCTAACACCAACACACTTTCTCCACGGAGCTAGCAGTTCTATATGCACAATATTCACGTCCATCTTTGCAAAAGTTTGGATGTTGAGAAACACAGACACACTGCCGAGGCCGACTCTAAGTTGACATCATGGAACGGGCGGCATCCATAAGTGAAAGGCGGTGCCTCAGGGATCCAGTCGTCTTACTTTTGGGTAGGAAAATAAGCTTAGAAAATAACTCATATATAAAAACCCCAAAAAATATAAAAAATATATTTAAAAAATCGTTCTTTAGTTTGCCGAAAGTGATATATTATCATATGGATATAGTTTACTCTAAAAGGCTTAAAAACAGCATGATAAAGGGGCTTTAAAAAAGACGTTTTAACCTGAATTGACTTGATTTACAAGTAGTTTTAAACACAGCGGTCTATTTTAAAAGAGTTGCTGCAAATTTGCTAATCATAACCATACAGCTACGCAAAAAATTTCCATGATTAGCTTCACATTGATGTTAGCAGCACATGATGCTAATAAATCATTTAAATGTGGCACAACTGCTGATAAAAAGCTGACGGATTTGTGGATTTATGGATTTACTGTTTTGCCAATCCCTTGCAGCACCATCAAAATGCTGTGGCGTAGAATAATCACCATCTGACGGGATAATCTTCTTTCTGCAATATCTGTGAGCTGATGCCGAATGCTGCAGGCTTCCTGGTTCTGGAAGTGGCACCATTGGTTCTTTGCAACCCTGGTGCTTCTGTTTATCCTGGGTAAAAGTGCAGCTGAACAGGTGCTACTTCTGTTTTGGCCCAACAAATAAACCCTATCAAACATTACTGTTTGGACTTTAAAATGCAAAAATTAAAGGACCGCAAATACACTAGACTCCAGATAACACCCTGATTCCATTAAAATAAATTAGCTTGATTATTATGTGTGTTCAAGAGCTCTTCACTAAACAATACAATGAATATTATTTGTATAAAGCTCATTTATCCACAGCTGCCACTTGCTAGGTTAGTATGGAGTAAGATAACTGTCAAAATGAAATGTGTGCTTATAGACAAAATTGTTCACACTTTGAAAAAACAAAAAACAAATACATTTGGTTTTATTTTTGACATGTCTTTTTTAAATACGACTGTTTTGTTTTGAATATGTAATTTCCCATGTTAAATTACAGTCAAAAATATGTCACAGGGTCACAGGCATGTGTGCATGATCACCTAGGGCTCTACCATGGGCAAATGTCAGATATTGCAGACTCCTTTGCAAGGACGTACACTCAGGCACTGATGAAGAGTTTACATTTTGTATGAGCAGCTTTAGTATTAATAATTTTTAGCAATACTCTATCATCATTTTGTTCATTTAGATTATTGGTCACAACAAATATTCTCTAACTTTCATGTCGCAGCAGTGACATAAGTAGTTTTATGAACAAAATACAAAACAACAACATGGCTACACCACATTTAGGTGTTGGTAAATAAAGCCATGGCCTACTTGCCCTTAAGGGTGGAAAGGCCTATGTGCTGTCTGTGAGGGAAAAATGGGCAAACCTGTACAGCGCACGCAGGTTGCCCCCATGACGTTCAAGCTCATAGGCCACTCTATAAACCCATAGGAGAAAATGTTGATGCACATTTTTTTACAGGCATGCTGGGAGTGACAGGTCATAGTGAACACTTAAGCAACATCTGAGGGTAAGTAAGGGTGAAGTGGGTGAGACACAGGCACGTTGTACAATGTTCCTTCCCTATACCATGGTCATGGTTTTGCACATTTTGTTCAGTGTAGTTTTGCATGCCTTTTTTTCTCCTTCGATAGTGCATCGTTTTCGGCATCCTAGTTGGCTGTTGACCTTGTCAGTCAATCAGATCACTGCCGTGTCTCCTGTACAGAGACGCTGCACGTAAGGGCGTAAATTGGCAAGAGTCTGGTGATATGATACATATCAGGATACACATTACATTTCACGTGTCACTTGTTCTCATCTGGAGCCCATTACAAAGCACCACAATCCGGGCTTTTAGAAACATGGATTGTGGGCTTCGAGTCGGTACCCATTCCAAGCAAAACTAAGTAGTACATGTCTCATAACAAGAAAACTGCAAGGTATACTGAACATTTAGGATTTAACACAAGCTAATTCTTGCAAGAGCTTGATTTTTTACGGTGCGGTGTAGAGTAGCTCAAAGGAGCTCAGTGTGCTGTTTTGCTAATTAGTGGACAGGCGTTTAAGTAGAAAACAAGAGTCAGACGCTGGAGTATGTTTATAAATAATTAAATAACTATCGTCTTGACAGCATTTTAAATTGATGCAAGTATCACCAAATGAAATATCGCGATATATCGCCAAATCGATTTTTCCCTACATCCCAAGCTGCTCGTGCATTTTGTCAGAGTTACATACATCTTTGATTGCGATAAGAGCTCTGTTTTCATTCTATAATACTGGACTTATTTTTCTATTAGAGGTTTGAAGTTTGAGAGTTTAAACAAGGGATAAAAGTGTGAAAATGTTTGTCTGTCTGAGAATATGTAGGAGTTCCAGCTGCCTTTAAAACCTATAATCCTAATTTGTGGATTTCACCTACGGGTTATTTATGGAACTGCCCCACAATAAACGAGGGAACACTGTACAGGTTTTTGCTTTTTTCAAATCCCCGAAACCCTGCGCAAGGGGCCTGTTAGTGCTGTCCAAGTGATATGTTCGCACTACTTGCATGCCCCTTGCGTACAGTTTGACTGTTTGAATTGAGTAATTTAGACAAACTTGCATGCGGTCGCTAAAGGGCGACTAGAGTTTAAGGACATCGTACGACAGCATCACTCATACTTATTAGGGTGCAACCTACATTATCCTTACAAATACTTCATACACTTACCACCTGCTCTCCCCTTAAGATGCAACCCAGTCTACAACCCTCTACGGGCCCAAACAGCCCAAAAATCTGCAGCATTGCTAGGGGGGTTGCCTTTAACTAAGACACTAGGGGGAGCCCACTTTCTCATGATAAAGCCCTAAGTGTGCATGCACATTGTGCTGAATTGATGTTATGTGACCAAATTTAAACGCCTGTAACTCATGACATATTTTTGATAGTAATTTAACAGGGAAAAGGTTGTATTCAAAACAAGAACAAATCGTATTCGTTACAGACATATTAAAAGTGTTGTACTCATATCTTTTTCCTTTTTTTTTTTTAAGTGAGCAGAACTTTGTCTATAAGCATACATTTAATTTTGATGGTTATCTTACCCCATAGGTTAGTAGTTGTTTATGGCATTTATGCACATGCCTGAATTTCAAACTGAAAATTCAAATTTAGGTCATAACATTTTTCAGTTTTATCATGTTTTTTGTTAGTTTGTTTGTTAGTTAGTTTGTTTGTTTGTTTGTTTGTTTGTTCTATTCATTTTCTGTAGCCTATTAGTTTTGAATATAAAGCTACCTAAATTTGAATAGCATTAATAGTCCCAAACAAAGTGTTTATATTTTTGTGTCCCAAGACTGAGACATGACCAACACTGCAACATGTTGCACATTTGCATATCAGCTATTAGGGGAGAGGAAACCTATCAGTGATAATGTTAGGAAGTGTTCCATTTGTCCTTTTGGCAGAGTATGTCAAAATTGTCAAAAAAAGTTGAAAAGCAGAACTTCAGATTAATTTTTTTTATATAGGAACACTTTTGTTTGAAAGTATGAAGTTTTAAGCAGAAATCCTATTTTGCTTAAATTGAGTCAGATAACAAGAAAATGAGCATCAGTTGTTAAAAAAAAGTCTATTATTGTGTCCAAAGGTGTGATATTTATGTGCAACACTGATAAGTAATACCCACTTTTTCAAATCCATCAGAGGTTTTTTTTTTATTTATACTTGTCCTAATCCACACCAAACGCTACTTCTTCGCTTAAAGCGTTAAAAACAGAATAACACTCAGATTAAATGCAGAAAGCCCACAGCCTCAAATGTCTTAATCCTTACAAACAGACTATCATGATACTATTACAGCACTGATCCCACTAAAGGTTTGATAAGATAAGATATGACTCTGACTTATTATTTAAAAAAAATACTTAATATATTTATATCATTCTTTTTTTGGAAAATGTCATTTTGCATATCATTTTATTTAATTAAATCATCAATTCTATTGAAGGCCCATGTTTTATAACATACTTAACATTTATGTTATAATAAAAGATGCAGTATGTTTCACTTTCCAATATCACAATTAAAATACAA
Source organism: Oryzias curvinotus (assembly GCA_023969325.1). Classification (NCBI taxonomy): domain Eukaryota; kingdom Metazoa; phylum Chordata; class Actinopteri; order Beloniformes; family Adrianichthyidae; genus Oryzias; species Oryzias curvinotus. Next base: position 12,232,655 of record CM043719.1, on the reverse strand, counting down.
TTCAGCGAGCAATTTGAAGGACCATTTTCGGTTTAGTATGATTAAAGGTCAAAAATTAACCAAATTATTACTTTAATTAACATAAAACAACTAAATTGGCTGCACTTTTTTTAAAGCAGCATTTCGTTTTTTATTTTAATAGCAATTCATTTTGCACAACAGGTTAGTGTTTATTTAATGATGCAAAAAAATGTAGATTTTGGACTTTTTAATTCAGTATTAAAACTGACTAATGAAGACTTTCTTTAATTATATTTTATTAAAAGCTAAATGAATTGCATATTTAATTGCCTTTTATTTCCATTTTATCATTGTGATTAAAATGTGCAAATATTGTTTTATTTTTTTCATTTTAAACCGTAGCTTGTTTAAGTATTTTATATTTCAAGTAAAAAAAAATCACAATGAGATTCATTGCTTGTTGTGTTCATTTTATCCAATTGCTCGTTATTTTCTTTACAAGATGATCTCATTTTGGATATTCAACGAGAAAACATGCTTGCAGACATAGTAAATCTTCAAAATAGCGTTTGTCCCGGGGGGGGGGTGGTGGTGGTTGAAACCATTTCAGCACTCCAGCAGAGTCATTAATAACCTACAAAAGAAAATCAAACAGAATCTTTCTCCAACGGCTAGTGTTTGATCTAAATAAAGTCCTGACCGAAAGTAGGTCAGTGCAGAGAGAGAACTGGTGTGGGCCTGACAGCACCATGTCTGAAAAACCCGCCCACTCCTATTCTTTTTACTGTTCCGCTCTCTTTCTCTCTTTTTTCTCTCTCTTTGCCTCACATATCCCCTTATTTCCCTTTCACTCTGAAATATTTGACCTTTTGAACCTAATGCTTACACCATCTTTACACTCTTCCTAATGCTTCTTTCACATGTTTGCACATTTTTTTCCACTTTCTTATATTTTTCAATCCTTCTTATCATTGCTTTTTTTTTTACAGGAGGTTGAATCCACGTGTTTGCCTCCCACATTGATAGGATTATGCTCTTTAAATCAAACAAACTGAAAGCTAATCTCAATTTGAACTGAACATGGCCTTTTCTGGTTTATCTTTCATTTATCTGGGCTAAAATGCATTCTGCCACACCTTTACCATTTCATCAATTATAAGAAAATAAGAGTTCTGCAAAACAGAATAGTCACTACGTACTTCATGAGGTCATTAAACTAACCTGCGATGTCCTCGCTCTTTGACAGAAACAAGGGGAACAGATAGTTTTCTATCGTTTGTTTTATATTTTACAATATTTAAAGGATTGAACGCTTCCGCTGCAATAATTGCTTGTACCAGTTTTCTTGCAATTGCTTTTAATTTCCTTAAGAGTCCTTAAGGGTCTTAAGAGGTTAATGATAAGCAAGCAGAGCCTATGCTACGGTCACAAATACAACTGGCACCGCGGGATTGGAAGTCACTGACAGGATCTTTAAGATGTCATGCCACCAGAGAATTTTTTGAAAATTGTAGGTATGGTCATGAATGTAACATAAGTTCTTACACCCTAATACTAACGTGAAGTTTTTGGCTGTTATGCATTTTTCGCGTCAGAATTGTCTTATTCCGTTGATTGGGTTGAAGGGTTACAGTAGGTCAAAGAGTGTGTATTTTTTAGGTGTCATCGCTGACATTTCTGGTGTTCCAGGGTTAACCACTTTTCAATCCAATACAAAGAGGAGTTTGATCCTTTTGATTCACAAGTGACTGTTATCATTTTAGACCTGGCCTTTTTGAGTGTTTTCTACCAACATTTAGGCTTGCTTTTCTCACCATTTCAAACCTTTCAAAAAGTATGGGTTCAATGAAAACATTTATCCAACTTCTAAAACAGCTAAATGGCTTTTTTTGTGGTCACAGGATTGCTGGAGCCTATCCAAGCCATCGTTGGGCAACAGCGATGTACACCCTGTAGGGGTCACCAGAGCCAACAACAAAAATATTAAGACACATTTTTTGTGAAGACATGAACTTAGCTTTAAATTAGTTCCAAAACAGAACTAAAAAAAGGGGAAAGACACACCACGTTTAACTGTGATCACTGGTTGGAACACAATCAATCTCTGATCGGAAGATCATGGGTTTTGTTCCCACCTTGTGTCAGTGTCATTGGACAAGACACTGAACCCTCCATTGCTCCTGGTGGTTATAGGTTGGTGCCAGTATTTGGCAGTAGAACCACCATCACTGTGTGAATGTATGCATGGCTGAATGGCACTGTGACTTGTTAGGCATGTTAGGCCTTCAAGGTAGATGTAAAAATGCTATATACGCGAACACCACGTATCATTACCATGATTACCATGAGACCACTATAAAAGTGATACAAGAATTAATGACCAGGTGAAATAAGACCATGTCCGTATTTAAAGACTATTTGAAGTCAAACTAAACGTATGAATTACCTTTGTGCTATTGATTTTTTTTATCCAACTTAAGTGTTTATGTCTGACTGAGTCTAGCTTTCTTTGTCAAAAAGTGCATAGAGGTTGCTTGAGGAACTCCTTTGTTTTTTTTGTTTTGCTTTTTGGTCTTTTTTTTACCCATAAAACCTCTAACCAGAAGCCAATAAGTATTTACTTTGCTTCTACATAACAACTTGTTTAACAGTTTTAAAACAACATTAAAAGGTATTTTAGAGGACAGTTTTGCTAATTTAGTTAACATAATTTAATTTTGAATACATTTATTAAGAATCAGTTCATCTTTAGTGAACTTTACGGGGAATTATGATTGACACCATAAATTAGACTGAATTCAAATGTCACCATCCATTTTTGGTATTACGTCTTATATTTTGTGTGTTCATTTGCAGATGGAGAGGGTGGTGGAGAGCTATCCCCCCCAGTGGGTGCTGGAGTCAACAGCAACAGTTGGCACTTCAGATATGGTGCTGGACAAAGTTACGGCCCTCCTCAGCCCCTCAAACCTGGAGAGATTCCCCCTGAAGCCTTCATCATCCCCGGATCTCCAGCCATCATTTCTATTCGCCATGACCCGGGCCCTGTGGACGACAAAGGTGACTTCATTAGCTTCGGCAAGAAGGAGGACGCCAAGAAGAAGAAAAAGAAGAAGAAGGACAAGAAGGACAAAAAGGATAAAGGAAAGGATGATGGGGATGACTAGAGAAGGGAGCATGAGAGCAGAGCTACAGAAAGACTACAATTCCAATTTCAGAGCCAGAAAATAAAGCCAAACATATACTTTCAAACTACAGGAGTCCCTTGCAACATATGTAGTCACTGTAACAAGTGACAAAGTTTTTATTTAACCAGGCCTGCCTCTTACAACAATCAAAATACACCTTTTTAATTAAAGCAGAAACAAATTTTTTGAGTTTAGATTAGCCTTTCTGTAATTTGCCAACCCCTGCAAACCCAGTGTCCCTGTACGGTGACGAAAAAAGTGTCCAAATGGGCGTGCTCTTTGTACCTGACCATTGTCCGCTGAAGCTGCATCTTTGGCATCCTTTATATTTCACCAAGTTTAGCAAGTAAAAACTGAAACAAAACAAAAAAAAAGAAAAGAAAGAAATATAACAACCGAAAAGGTGCTTTTGACCATAGTATTCTGGGGGACACGTCAGCAATGTGGTGTTTTGTATTAATAAAGAAAAAAGTATGAATTAGTTCAACATGCATACCAAACGACAAGCAGCTTTGTCAGTGACAGTGAAAATCTGGACCACACTCAAATGAACAGCTTTGGTAAGGTGTAACATAGCACATAGTAGAGGCAGAGGACCCACACTGCACCAACTGTGTGCAAGGTCGTTCCAAGGTTTGTACAGTTAGAGGCTTTGTGACTTCAAGATCATTTGTAATTAGCAAAGAAAGATTGTACAGCGGATTCTGCGTGAGGGGGGAGTGTTAGGTTTGGTCTGCGAGAATTTGAGATAAGTGACTAATCAGCAATAACAAGATGCTGCTGATGGGTGAGGTTGCAGGACATAAGAGTTTCTCAGTGATTACTCAAGCTAAAAATACTGATGGCTAAATCAAATTCAGATTTGTTTTAGAAGAATGACTAAAGGTTTTTTGTTGTTTTTGTCCATTTTTTACCAGCAACTAATGGGTGGTAATTTTATTTCAAACTCCTTGGAAAAATATTCAATTTATTGAGTATTGCTTGATCTATAACCTATTGTATCATTTTTGATACAATTTCTTTATAATACACCTACACCAATTTGAAACAGTGGGTAATTAATATGCTTTTTTTTTCCCCTGAACACTCATGTTAATGTTTTTGCATCTTAGACCAGCAAAAACTTACCAAATCACCCAACATATCAAATTGTTATTGTCTATATCTCTAAATAAATAAATAAAGTTATTGGGACATTTTCTGTGAGTTTCAACAAAGGATTAAAAAAATATCTTAATTCACAAAAATGTGAATTTTCCGTCAATTCTCTGAAGTACTTTGCTTCATAGTAAGAAGCTTTTTTTAGTCACATTGACAGATTCTTATTTTCACAGATCACCTTCAAATTTCTTAATTAATTTAGACTTTTTTTATTTTAAAAACCTAAAAGATGGATTACATTTTACATAACAATGTGCCAACTAGAGAGTATTATTTTGCATGTGGAAAATGGACAAAAACAAAAAAAAAACATACAAACAAACAAAAACGGCATGAATTTGCAAAATAACACCCTTTGTACAAGAAAAAAAAAAACTCCTGCTTTGCCAATAAGTGAGTACAGTTCTGTGACTTTGTATCATTTGCACCTGCTTTATTGCTTGCTTAATTATATAGTTGTAACATAAGGTTATATTCTAACAGATTAATGTGATGGTATCGCTTGTATTTTAGCGTGAATTGGAGTTAGTGGTTTTTTGCGGATAGAAATGGGGAACCTAAATGCAGCTGATGCGACTGTCCCCGGACCCTGCCTCTTGAAACATGCCACAAGGACGAAGGGTATCCTGGTTTTTAACCGCGCTGTGTGTCTCAAACACACATAACGGTCAACAAACACCGATTCCCTCTGCCTCTTGCTAACAAACTCAAACTGAAAGTGGAAACACACAGCCCTGTATGTGAAAGCTCCTTGAAGGAAGGCCATCCTTGGCCCCGGAGTGTATTAAATAGTTGTGGAGCAATGTTCCTCGCTTCATTTCTGTTCCAGCTTGATCCCCCCCCCCCCCCTTACTTCTGTCTTTGAATGTTAAGTGGTTGTTCTTCAAGCCCTGCACCGCTGCCTCCACTGCTTCAGCGCTTGTAGGATTTGCTTGCCCACCTCCTCTTTCCTCAAGTCAGCGACGTCTTTCAAGTCAGTCCACTCCAGTGAACTGTGCTGTTCTAGCATCTATGTACAGGATATTCATGTTTTCCACACTCAAAGGAAGACGCCACACGCACAACATACACAAATACATCTTTCGTTAGGTTTAACTGAGCTTAGATGTTTCTGTTAGTGTTGTCTCTTTTTGCTGGAGTTGTACTCTTGACCACGTGAGGACACCTGACAGATTAGCAGATTTACGACACATGACTTGTTCAAATGGAGTTTACATTTAAAAGAAGGAGTATTACACGTAAATCAGGGTGAACTTGCTTAATGTGCATTTGTAAGAGGTGACAAAAAGGCAAAGATTCAACAGGCCAACCTGACGAGACTTTTACATTTTCAGCTTTATTGCTGCATGTATGTTTCAAAAGGTGGAAAATGGCTGTTTGGAGAAAACTGTAATCCAAATGTGAAATATGGCTGATCTTGTGATCTAAAGGAGTAGTTCAAGTGGAACAAATTCAGCTCAGAGAATCGTGTCATAAAATGTCTCTGTAGTATTATTTTTGTTTTAAGCATTGTGTTACCAATCACCAGTGGGGTGGGTAGGTGATGCCCCCCAGCTCAACCCCATCTGTGTGCACACCCCCCTCCCCCCATCCCTTCTCTGCCGGTGTATTTCTGTGCTGTCAGATTACCAAGTGACTGTTTGCATGTTAAAAGCAAAAGGAAACAGATTCAATCTATATAAATAAATATATATACAAAAATACTGAACACACACAGAGATCCTCACTCATCCATAAATGCACACATGCAGATACTGCAAACAACAAATAGTGGAAAAACCTTAAAGCAACACATTTTGTAAACTGTTCAAAATGACTTTAATATTCTAGATATACATAATGCTATTATTGTGTTATGCTATGAAATGCCTTTTTTTCTGTTTTTACCTGTTTGATTTTCACAGATGAGGAAAATCAATCCTTAAACTTGTATTGAGCTTTGAAAGCGATCGATCAAACACTATTGTGGAATCATTTACTCACCCTTTATGTCCGTTTGTTGGCCAGTAGAAAAAAGGAAGAAAAACTCCAAAAAAATACAAAAAAAAGCTTCATAAAACGGTACAAAAATTTAAAAAGAAGTTGATGTATTCTCTTGTGTATGGTGAATGTCGCTGGGTGCGGCGGCAGCTTCGGGCTCATGCCAGTTGACTGTTGTTGTGCAGATCTGTTCATAACTTTTTTGTACACCTGCTTACCATTGTTGAGGTGATAGTAGTGATTCCTATGATTTCATCTATCTGGTAATGTGTTTTGTTAAGAAATCACAAATAAAGTTTTCTTTTCTTAAATAGCTTTTTGAATTCTTAATGGAATTGTTCCTCTTGTGACATTTCCACTAGATGCATCACTGAAGGGAAATCTTCAGATTTAATATTTAGAACTCTTCATTGTTATCAGGGAATCAGCTACCTATTTCCCTCAATGAAATGCAAATATGTTTGTATAAACTCTTTAAAGTTATTTTCTTCATTTTCTCACTGTTCAGATGAACAGAATGGCAGACTGTTAATGTCTATTTTTGAAGTGGGCAAGCCTACAAATCAGCAAGGGATCAATTACTTATTTCCATATGCATCTTATGGTTTGTTGTTTAACATCATAGACAAAGCATAGTGGCACTTTAGTATTTTTAGTCACACTAATCCATGGCTGTTGCATGTGAAGTTTGAATGACAGCAAATGTCTGTGAATTGCAGACAATACATGCCAAAACCCTTGCATATTATAAAAGTTCTCAAACTTTGGCAACAAAACAGGTGAAGGATCTCAAGCAGAGCAGCAAATCTACAACAGGATGACTAAATAAAACGGAAGGGCTTGACATTTCTTAGTTAAAGTCCAGATTATGTGCCGGGACCTTAGGTGAGAGACCCTAAACAGAAGCACCAAAACTCCAAATGAACTGAATCAAAGTCGTAGAAAAAAAGGAAAGGTGCACAACAATGGGAACTTTAAGAAGTCAAGACACTGCTAGAACTACTAGTGGCGCTGAAGGTTACTCATTAAAGCAAAAATGTGTTATTAGTACTAGTATTAGTACAGTATTGTACTGTAGTACACAGTGCAGCGGCATTCAATAAAGACCTGCTTTAGAGTTGGATTAAAAATATTTATATAAAAAGTGAGTTTTATGTTTTAACTTCTGGGCAGACTTTACACATTCAGCAAAACTAATATATTATCGGATTTGATTTACTTAAAGAATTAAAAATGCCTAATTGGCTTTAGTAAACCAGGTAGCACTGATAGGAAAATGCAATGCATTGAACTTTTAAGATGCACTTTTTTTTCACAGTTCCAAACATGCTTACAGTCCCACTCCTTTTTGATCTATTCTAAAAGTGTTCCCAGTGTTTTTTATTTTTTTTATTTATTATGATTATGCCATTTTAGCCTAAATTAAAATGAAAATAAAAACTGTGTTATTTTCTGGAACGTAGTTTCTGCATAGTGGCAGTGGTTTATTAGAAATGCACCTCTGAGTTGTGGGCAGGACTGTAGGTGCAGAGCAAGCCCACCCCCACCTCGTATCACCCATCTGTTTGCAGGTTTTCCCACTAGCTTACAGCCCCACTAACCTTACATTACTGGTCCAACAAAAACGGTGAGCAATATTGGAGCTATCCAGCTGTACAGTTTTGAGCCAGATACCAGCTTGGACCAGGAAAACAAAGACGTACATGGATCTATTTAAGTGGATACATCAGAATGGAGCAGAGCAGAGGGCGTGTAGGTTCTTCATCACACTTGCAAGCTTTTCCAACAGCATTTTTTCATCTGCTCCTGATTCACAGTGATATGGATAAAGAAATACTCAGAAATGCAATTCTGAGTCTAATTTTCTTGACATATGTCCCCCATCATAAGAAGGCGGCCACAATAATATATAAAAAACACCAATAACAATTGTTTTCATTAGATTGGGTCTTTAAAGAAAGACATGTACACAAACTATTAATAACAAACATATAATCACAAATCTTTACATTATATTTGCAACTGTGTTGAATGATTTGAGGTAGAACTCCAAACAAACATGGAAGAAGAAACAGAGACCAAAAAATGTTGTTTTGAAGGCAAATAACAATTACCTAGATGCTGATGTGAAGTGAGCTTCATGTCCTCAGTTTCAAAGAGCTTTCATCATTTTCCGGGGAAAAGTAGCTCCTTTCTTTGCTTGCGGCCATGTCACTGAAGAGGAAGAAAAATATTCCAACAGGAGATGGCATAGGATGGAAATATCAGAAAGCATTTGAGTAAAGGCAGATGTAGAGGCATTCCACTTCAAATTCAGTCAATCACATTTCCACGGCCCACTTTACATAAAGCATGTTCAAGGGTAAAACAAAAGTCTTTTATCCTGCTGAACAAAGACGTTAGGCTCATTACCCACAAGGTTGTTTATAGAAAAGATAATTATACAAGAGTTAGGCACCAGAAATGAAAAGCAACTAAAAAAGAGAAAGAGACCAAAGATTTGAGAAATCACATTTATTTTTAACTGCTTTTTTCATTTCTATAATTTTTATCTGTTTTCATGTAGCATCTACAAAAATAATAATTATAAATAAACATTATCTTTATGTAAAGGATGTTTGTTGTTTTCCTTCAGCTGAACAAAGACTAGGTTTTTTTTCTGTTGAGCATCCCAATGGCTACAGTAGCACGAGCGCCATCTGTCTGTAGATTGGAGAACACTCCATGCAGCAACTCCCTGGCAATACTGACACCTACTGGTCAAACCGGGCACGTTCATACAACTCAGGTGGGAAAACGTGTGGACTAATATTTGCAAATATCAGAGAAAATTAGGTGCTATTAAAAGTATAATTTATTTATTTTTTTTAGAAAAATTATCAAATTGTGCCTAATTTTCCTCAAAATGTTTGCATTTGTCTTGTTCTTAAAACGTTTTAGTTACATAGACCCACACGAAAAAAGGTTTTGATTGGCACTGTGGCCTAAATGAATAGGGAAAAAATGGTTTTAATGAAGATGGACACGTTTGATTTTTTTCATGCAGGTTCCATAACATTTTGTTATAATTAGACGCTGAAGTACTAATTTTTAAAGACTGAGAAACACGTTTTAACCCAATTGAAAACCTAATTTCGATTCTGCAATTTTGCAATTTTGCAAAATGTTTTACTACAAACAACATCCAAGCTTAACATTTAAGATAATGAGCAACAAAATCTTGATATAATTTGAAGCATAAACATAAAACAGTATAAATTATTTCAGACTTGCAAGCAAGCCTGTAGTTCTTCTGTTTTTATTGGAGGCTCCAGGTTTTGTCATGTAATATAAATTAAAGTCCTGGCTTCCTTCCATCTTTGAGTTTTACATGCAGCTATGTGATTTTCTTTTTTCTTAAATAAAAACCTTACTGATTCTTAAGTTGTTCTTTTAACGATTACATAATAACTAAACAATCAGCATGAGAACCTGATGCAGGTTTAAAGAAAAGGAGAAATATCCCAAATAGAAAACACAAAAGAAGTTAAGACAAAAATTAGATGAAATCACAACTAACCAAAACATGGCTGAGAATAAAAAATATATAATTTACAAAAAATGTACAAAAAGGCTATGACATCTGACTCTGTACATCTGAAACAATGGTCCTAAATACATTAAAGGAATATACATTTATTTTGCTTTTATTTATTTATTTATTGTGAAAAGAAATCGTCTTTGAGCATGTGAGACATTTTTTTTAACTAAGTTATAATTAAGTCTCACAGTAAACCGTCACCCTCAACAATCGCCAAGTATTCTGTTTGCACTCTAACTTTCATAATAAGTATCTTCTTTTTTGTTGACCATCAACGAAACTCTTAAGAAACGATTCTTTTAAAAACTACCAAAGTTTTTATCCAAAAAATTTGCTTGAAAACTAGGAAACTATAATATAATGTATATAGAAGACAGCCCCCCCTTTAACAATAGCAATGCAGTATGACTGCCACCTATGGATCCTAGAACAATCCCTCCACCTACAGATGTTTTTCAGAGCTGTTTCTTTAAATGAGGTAACTGGCATGCACTTTGTTTTTTTTTTTTTTAAGATTCTGGATAAGCATCATTCACTTAGAGTCACCTTAACTTATTGTAGTTTTGCTGCCTCAAAGTGACTTTTGTGTTTTGTTTTTTTGTTTTTGTAATTGGAAGGCTGTTCTACACAGAGGTTTTTTACAGATGTCCAATTTTCCATTTTTCCACTGGAAAATTTCCATAGGATTTCCCTTTGACCAAGAAAAGTCCAAACTCATGTCTCATGACTCATATAATTTGGGTGGGGGTTACCAAAAGCGTTCACCATTTATTTATTATTTTTGCTTGATTGTTCTTTTGCATCTTTTACACTGACTGAGCAAAACCTGCATTTCCTGCTTGATGTGTTTTTATTCTAAAAAGGCTCAACTTTGCCATTGTAATATAACATAAATACAGTGTGACTCCTAAACTTGAATCTTTAGGAATTTCATCAATTAATATATTATATTGTATTGTATTGTATTGTATATGTTCTATTATGTTATATTATATTTTTACTAATATTGTTAAAGTCATGGTGTAAAAAAAAGAAAAAATCAGTCCACCCCACCCTTGTTTGGTTCTACCTAATCTTGTTTTATTTACACACAGTCCCTATCATGCTGATGCGAGTCACTTCCTCTCTGTCTCCCATACTCACTTCTTTCCCCTCTCTCTCTCTCTCTCTCTCTCTCTCTGCATCTCTCCGCCCAGCTGTAAATCAGCACACATGCATGCTGGGAAGGGCGAATGTGGCGGAACGAAGAGAGAAAGTGAGTAAAAAGAGGACTGCAAGGACAGAGGCAGGGCTGGGATGACAGCAGGACCCTGTTTACGGTAATGTGTTGCCATGAAGGAATGAGCGTGCAGCTCCAAAACAAGAGAAGTGAATGCAGTGAGGACATGGCTATGTTGCGTGCATGATCAATAAAAGGTAGATTAGTTCTGGATATGCACCAAAGAAGACAGTCTATTAAGTAGCGTTGCTCGTAGCGTTGATTGCCTGGGGACTAGTGAGTTTTTAATTCTCCAACCAAGGAATTAAAACCAGAAGGATAAAGTCGCGCCAAGACTCAAGGATCCACAAAACTATGTAGTTACATTTGGAGCGACGAAAACAAGACGTTTTGCAGCTGAATTCTACCCACAGGTAAGGTTTATGATCAGAATAAAAAGATAAAAGTTCAGCTAAGGTTCTTTTTGTTGTCGTTTCGACCACTGGAACCAAGTGGGCGATTTTCTAAGGGGCATTTTAACAAGATGGGACACTTGTCACTTATCATTACATAGCGTGGACAGACGTAGGTCACTTAACCAAGCTCAATTAACTCCAGATGACAGAGCAACCAAAATAAAAGTCCCTTCAGGTGTAAATGACTTGTTATTCAGACCTCGCCACATGAAAACCATTCGATGCTGAAGATGAAGGCAAAACAGGACATTTGTCAGAATGTGTTGAAATAGTTCAAAGGGTGCAAAGTGTGTTCAGACAAGAAAATGTATCAATTTGCACCACTGCTACCGCCTTGTTTCTGGTTTATTTATTTTTACATAAATCTACAAAATTGCATTATGAGGAAAACAGGAACGATTAATTCATAATAATACAGAGAGAAAACTTTTAAATCAATGAACTTTAAAGACCCACTCTGATGAAAATTGTGTTTTTAGTGGTTTCAAAATGTTGTTTTGGCATTTCTCTAATCATGAAAGCCATATATAAAAAAAAAATAAGTTTTAAATAGCATTTCTGAGTATTTCTTTATTCAAATCGTTGTTAATCAGGAACAGATGAAAACATGCTGTATGGAAATGGTTTTATCTAAATACAACGGGTGGGCCACAAGCTCCTTTCTGATGCGTTTATTCGTCTAAGCTGGCATCAGGTGTACAGCTGGATAGCACCAATATTGCTCGTCATTTTTGTTGTACTGGTAATGTTAGGCTCTAAGCTAGTGTGAAAGCATGCAAACAGTTATGGGTAATGGGAATAGGAGTGGGATTGCTCTGTCTAGGCCTCGAGGGTCTGCCTTCTGCTAGTTTTCCAGAAACCCTGCCTTATCTGCTGCTGATTACCTTGATCAGGTGTGTCTAGCCCGGGGGTCGGCAACCCGCGGCTCAGGAGCCGCATGCGGCTCTTTAGCGCTGCCCTAGTGGCTCCCTGGAGCATTTTCAAAAATGTTTAAAAATGTAAAAAGATGGGGGAGAGAAATATATTTTTTGTTTTAATATGGTTTATGTAGGAGGAAAAACAAGACACACAACATTAGTTTTAGTTTTCCAATGCTGTAAGAATGTGCAGAATAAATATTAAATTTCACATTTCTGTCATCGAAGATTTGCGTCATAGCCTGCGATACACGTTTCTACCAGCAGGGCGGCGGACCACTAGGCAGGTGGCTGATGTAAACTGAACCACCGTCAGTTCCGTGCATTGCTTTGTAACAATTCACCCTCCACTCAGCGAGGGGAACGCCACAACGCTGTTCTACGGCTGGGGCATTAAAATAATTTCAGTAGGAAAATAATCAGAGCTGGGAAAGGTAATCCGTATGAGAGATCGCTTGCTCCTCCGCGCTTCTGCGTCTCTGTCAGCTGTGCATCCCCCCCCCCCCTCGCGCTCCCGCGTCTCCTTACAAATAAAAGGTGTGTCGCCCTGTCACCTGGCTGTCACCTGTCAGCTGGTACCGTCGAACCAATGGGGTGACGACAAATCCAACACATGACAAAGTTTCATTGAAATAAAACTTTTAATAAATAACCAAGTTTTCAATCTTTACGTCAAACTCATCTGTAGTGGCAACCATTACAGCTTGATGAGGTTGAAAGCGAATATTCTGATCTCCTGCTACAACACAGTCCGATGGCTGTCCAGGGGGGACGTTTAGCGTCACTTTGTCGTCTGTTTAGAACACGTGAAAACATTCCTGAAAAGCAAAGACCTGAACTACCCGCAACTGGAAGTTACTGAGTGGCTGGAAAAGCTACACTTTTTGGTGGATGTGACTGTGAGGAGCCACCTGAACGAGCTGAATGAAAGTCTGCAGGCGCCCCAAATGCTTGAAGCTGTTCTGTCATTCAAGCGCAGCTGACTGTCATGGGGCACGTTCCATTTGATTTTTTTTTGTTCAAATCCTCAAACTAAAAATGACATCAAAAATCGGATTTCTTTATTACATTTCTTTAATTTTATCATAGCAATGAAACATAATTCATTGATATTGTAATGAAGTTAAACTCGCACAACAGAGCAGTCACGTGACGCGTCGTTCTCCCAGAATGCACTGCAGGGCAAATAAACATTTAATCGTTAATGTTCATTATGTATTTGTAGCAACTAAGTCATTTTGATAGCAGGCTAATATAGCTAATAGATACATATTACATGTGTTGCCTTCATTATAAGGCTTAAATGGGGCTTTTAATATTTTGCGGCTCCAGACATATTTGTTTTTTGTTTTTTCCGTCCAATTTGGCTCTTTCAACATTTTGGGTTGCCGACCCCTGGTCTAGCCAATAAGGAGCTTCAGTGGCAGGTTGGTTGGAAAACATGTTGGACACCGGCCCTTGAGGCCTGGATTTGGGCACCTCTACTCTACATTAATGGTTCTGCCAACAACTCAGAGGTAAATTTCTAATGAACTACTGCAGCTCTCAGAAAATGACACTGGGTTTTTGATTATGGCAAAAAATGGCATAATCATAATTAAAAGACCATTGTGAATGCTTTGAAAATAGATCAAAAGACGATCGCAGTGGGTCTTTAATTACAAAAAAGAGAAGAATTTAATTTTTTGCATGATTGAAGTTAACACTAAACCAATTTGTATGTTTATGATACTCATACCTACATACCCTAAAATTATACATTTTCTTGTCTCGGTCATGTACATTCTTTGAACCAATCCCGCTTACTCATCCATTTCTTGAAAGTGCTTCTTACTCTAAACTTGTTCTTCCCTTGCTTTTAGATGGATGTAATGATGTGGAAAAAATGTTGCTCTCTCCGTTTATTTGACTTCTGAGTCAGTCATATCTGCGATGGGGAGACGAGCGGCTGACCTGACCACTCCAGTTTCAGTTTTGTGCTTCCCCGCTCTGGTTGGGGTCCGCGGCTGGAAGACAACAGGAGACAAAAATCTGCTGCAGTCCTGGGGGCTTCAATGCAGCGTTGGAGTTCAGACATCTCCGGGGATAAGCAAACCACTTACCCGTATACCTGAAATCCTCTCAGACAACATTAGTCAAACATCCAACATCACCAGGGAAACTAAAAGTGCCAAAGAGAAAAATTCTATCTTAAAACAAAAAGCTGTGGAATCCAGGATTAAAAAAGAAGTGACTTTCAGAGCACCCAGAGGTAAGGATGTGGCACTCTGTCACGGCAACAGTAGTCAGACTTACTGCTATGCCAGAGCAGTTAGGAGCAACCCCGCCATTACAGGGACTGTAACTAGAGACAGGCCTAAAGTCAAATCGGCTGTTCGGTATATCAACGGCAGTGTGGTTGATTCAGAGGCAATTGGTGGAATTAGTGAAGAACACTATGAAATAGAGTCAGTACAGGGGGAAAACCTTTGTGGAAAAGGCGTGCAGCATCATTATGCGGATCATTCTGGGAAGTCGCTGGTATTATCTACTGGACCACCTTTTGCTCTGCCACCAAAAATGTACAATGACTGTGTAGAGAGGCCGTCTGAAACTCCCAGAGTTGCCATTCATGGGGTGAGCAGCCGTACTTCTGATACATACCCTCAAGGGAAGCCATTTACGTGTCCCCTCAGCTCATTCTCTGCCACTGCAATTTTCCAGGACCATCAAATAGAAAAAAAACTCAACATAAACCCACAATTTTCAATAAAAACCAGCAAAATGACACAGGCTACAGTTAATCAAGAGCTAAAGCTCAGTAAAACTCTTCATCCTGCATGCCCTGTGCATTCTAAAGGCAATCCAGCAAACTTCACACATGCTTCAGGTTTTCCAACATCCATTCAACCTGCAACTGTCCTACAATCGAGGGCCACCACTGTCACAAAAGCTACAATAGAAAGTAGACAGAACGATTCCAGCATTAACCATTCTGCTAAACCACCACAGGATCATGGGAACCCTCTCCAATTGAGTATCACCTTGACACCTCAGGTTACTAAACCAAATAACCCCCATACTTCTGTTGAGCTTCTTAAAACAACACACTGTAACTCTAGTCAACACCCTCAAAATATTAGGACTTTTGATGAGGTTATTGGAAAAGAACAAGCCTCACACACTGCACCAACGCTCAAAGCTACAAATGAACCTAAGAGCCAACAAGTGGCCTTGAAATCACAGTCAACCAAAATGACAGGCCACATTTCCCAATCTGATCCACTTCATTCAACTCCTCTACCAGATAAACTTCCATCCATCCCCTCAGATGAAGTGTTTTTTGCTGACACTGCAAAAAAGTCATGTGATTTAATTTGTTTGGCTCAGCCACCAAAAACAATGGCAAAACATTTGGATCAAGTTGTGTTTATGAGTACTAACCACAAGACTTTGAACTTACATAATTTAACTCAGGCTGCTTCCTCAAACTCTCAATCAGCAGTTCATGTTTCCGTATGCTCTCCAACCCCATCAAATAAAATTTTTAACTCTAGATCACCTGAAAGTTCAGCTCTCACCTCAGTTATCCCATACAATGATTTGTCATGCAAAAATACACTAGGTGGAACCATCACCGTTAATCTGACAGAAACGGCACACTGTTCTGCTTCACAAGTGTCTCGACTCTCTAAAGAACCAAACATCTCCTGGTTGACGGGTGAGGCAAAAATATTCAGCCTCAGTGAAGCCTCTGACACCAACAAAAGTTATTGCACACAAGATGCAGACATCAAAATTCAGGACAGTAATGAAGCTGGTGCCATCCCTGATGAAGAAAGCGACTCAAAAACACCTCCCCCCCGATTATCTGAGCCACACGTTGTGTCAGAAGATCACAACATAGCCAGTGATGCAAGCAGCAAAAGCAAGAAGACATTAATTACTCCCAACGTCAAACTGTATTCTACTGAAAACAAATTATGTGGTAATCTAATCAATAACTTAGAGGCACATGAGCCAGTAGAGCATCAACATTCAAAGCATCCACAGGTCCCTCACCCTCAGACTCTCATTTCCCTAATCAAGCCAAGCACCTCCTATCTGCAGGGTTGTCTGAACACAAAACAACAAAGGCTTGAACATTATCAAGGATGCACAGACACAAATCACAAAGGACAGTGTGCAACAAGCTTGGCGGTAACAACAGCCCAGCAAATGGAATCAAATAGACAACAGTTTGCCCAGGGTGTTTCCGCCTGGCATGCAAGTACTGAGACTCCGTCCAGTCCAGATAGACAGACCCTTCCCAATTACTCACCGCCTGCAGTCAAAGCTCAGATTAACTGTGAACCTGTTGTCTCACTGAGAAACACAGAGATGGAAACCAGCAGCATGGGAAATGAGCAATCTACAGCCTACAAAAGCTCGGATTCAGATGTTCCAATAATGACACAAGCACACAAAAGTCTGGACTGCTCTGTTACTGCGACTGTCATTGGTGAAGGAGGTCACTCAACAGTCAGATCAACGGTGGGCTTAAAAACCAGTTCTGAAGTCCTTTCTAGTACGACAAAGGCCCCCAGGAAGGAAAATACAGCTTTTTTCCCCACTCTACCAGACACTAGGGTGGCCCACGCCCATCCAGCTAAGGCAGACCAGTTACTGCCACCTTCCCCACAGAGCTGCAAATCTGCAACCCTGCAGCAGAAACTTGAGGCTGTGGAGGCCAGCTTGGAGGCCAACAAAGACCGGATCAGTCTCCTGCTAAATATCATCCATGACCTGGAGATGTGTCGTACCTCCTCCAGCTGGTGAGTGTGGCAAGTTTTACTGACCTTAAGAAGCTTAACAATTTCACAGTGAACTGTGGGTGGGAGACCTGAGTTAAAGTAAACAATATAAGACCCACACAGTTAGAGACAAATTGGTTTAAAAAAATGTGTATGTAGAGCTTTGTAGAGTTTTATTCTTATATTAGATGTTTCTCAGTGTTATGAATGGTGTAAATTAACAGACCACCTATCATCGTTTATTTGTATTTATTGAGATCATTGTGGCCTGCAGCAGTCCTGGACTGTAAGGACTCTGTTATTGTCAACTATGTCTTTTTCTTACGCCACCTTTGACTGAATAGTTGGTCCCTGCCACACACTCAAAAATTCACCAAAATTTGCAGGCACCTAGTAACTAGTAAAAGAAAGTTTTTGATATAGTGAATTAAGATCCCCCACCCCCACCTTCAAAATAAAACAAATGATGACATAACAACAAGAGAAACCATAAGAAATGAAACGGGCAAAAATCCCTATTGGGGCTGAAAAAGAAAAAGAAAAATCAAATTCCACTAAAAAACCCAAAACACCAAATATTATTGGATGGCCACAGGACCTACGGCTTGGCAGCCATTTTGTGGCAATTTGGCGATTTTCCTATTTTCACAAACTATGATAAAAGAAGACTTTTGTTCAATAATCAACACCAAATTTCACACACAGGCCATCAGGTTAAGTGTGCAACCACAACCAAAGCCTTTGTTGACCTTTGACCACAGGGAGAGGCTGCCATCTAGAATTATCTCCCAAAAAATAACACCTTCAGTACCTTTGACAAATTTAAAATCCTCCTAGGGATTTCAGTCTATTGCCTCCTGACTCCTTGAGCATCACTGGGAAGCTAAAAAATGTTTCGAAGTTTGTTGATTTTGAATGGCATTTGTGTGGCGAGCTCATAAATGTGGCCTTTCCTTTTTGCTCACACATTTTTTACTGTAATATTGTGAAAATGTTATACAGAAAATGTTGGCTTAAGCTAAATAAAACAATATGACATACGATATGAATGTATTAGGAATGTGGGTGGGGTTAACAGAAAACCTTAGATTCCAAGGAAATCCAAAAATGTACTTTAGCCAATTCTTCTAAAAATTGCATATGTTCGTCACCTCCAGGTGACCACAACAGAAACTGGTTGCTATGAAGCTAAAACCAAACCATTTCAATTTTTTTCATGAATTTGTCACATGCAGCTCTGATTGGAGTGGCAGGGAAAGGGTGTTTTGTAAAGACTAAAAATCTTCTGGTCAATGAAAAACCCCTTAATCCCTCCACACTTGACTATCATGGAACAGTATTTTGCTGGAAAAACTTTGTCAAATTCTGCTTTGTAGATTTTAATCTTTTAACATCCAACGTTTTTGTGAGATTATAGGCTTTTCTTACAGAAGTGTGAAAGTTTGGTTTTTTCAAACAGAAAGAGACCAAAAAAATGATGAAAGAGACCAAACCAAATGTTGCTTAGTTCTTAGGGGATCAGAAACCAAATACAAAGACAAGAATTTGACTTATTTGCGAATATCAGAAAGAAAACAACTGAACCAAATGAAGAACACAATCATTTATAGAATGACTAACAATAAACGAAAAATTAATGCCATCTTTCAATACAAAAAAAATTGGAATCTCTAAGCCCAAAGGACCCCAATGAAAATATGAAAGTCTATGACAGTATAATTTCAAAAAGGCTTCAAAAGTCTGACAGGAGAACTTCTCGTCTGCATACAAAGAAGACCGAAGCATGGCTGAGTCTGGGATTACATGTTTTAGTGACATGGAAAAAAACCAAGACCAACATCTGAACAAGAACCCTGCCTACTCATCAATAAACATAAAGAAAAAAACACTGTTGGTTTTAGGCTGCTCATCTAGCCACATAGTAGCTTGTAACTATCTGCACATTTTTGCAGTACATCCATATTCTTTTGGATATGGACTAATTTTAAAATAAAGTTTATCATTATTTGGCCTCATCAAAATCAGTTCAGGATCATCTGGACTTGTGTTTCTTGCCTTAGGGCTGTAAGACAATTTCAGTTTTAAATTGTTACTTTATGAGTATTAACCTAATACTTCTTGATTAGCATTCCTGGAACAAGTTCATGTTTAAGTTAAAGCAGCAGTTCATAAGTAACTAAGTGTTTTTTGATTAATCATGGGCAATATAGAGTATTACTGTCCTACTTGATAGTTCACTGACTGTCTACTCTAAAGTTTTTAACCCTGTGGGGTTGCTGGTTGCTCAGGCAACCAATTACTATAAAATAGGATGCAAGAAGTAATTTCCCTAGTTGGAATGGGAGAATTTTCAGGAGAAGTCCCTGTCCCTCTGTCTCAGCCATTTTTAAAGTGTATAATGTGAAAACACTTGAATGGGTGGGTGTATTGATGTTCAATTAACACATGTAAACAAGTTAATCAGAATACTGCGTTTTCTAGAGTTATACTTGGAGACAAAAATTCTGCTGCTGCTGATGGAAAGAGTCACATTAAAAATCCACTCAAGCATCCCATCTAATCCCAACTGTTTCTATAAATAAGGTGTTTAGCTGTAAATTAGCATAACTCACAAGTTTTACCCCAAATATGGGTTTATTCCAAAGATGACCTTAGTCCACCATCACCTATTGTCAATCATGTCACGGTGGCCAATGGGCTCAAACCCCCACTCCCACACAAAATAAAGCTCAATTTGGTTTTTTATTTACTTTGAATTGATCCTTAACCCCATAGAAGTTTTTTAACCTGAGACTGGAATTATAGTCTATTAGTAAATGTTGTCAAAGATCTTAAATGAGCACATTTAAATCTGAATGGCTAATAAGTAAAAGAACCACGCTTATGGTAAAAAAAAAAAAAAAAAAGAAGCCTCAAGACAGAGATCGACCTTCAGCGTACTTTAGGAGAGCTGAAAAGTCAAGGGGGGCCAAATTCCTTCACATTTCTTATTCCTTGTCTTGAGTGCATCACACTTGTTCAATAAAGCTTTTAGTTTACTTCTATCTAAGTTCAGCCTCCTGTTTAGTATTCCGCTCCTTATTAACAACAACATGAATTCTGTTATGCATTAACAATACAGCATAAGCTGTGGCAGGATGACTTCACCACCGAGACACAGATTGATACCAGTCCAAGATTCTTGGTAACTCGAGGCTGTTGCAATGAGATGATAGAGGTGCACTTGAGAGATTTATTTAGACTCATAACAGAAATGGAGGCAGCCTTCTGGCAACATGTCTACTTCAGTCATTTTCATCTCCTGCTCTGTTCATGTAGGCTGTGTCTGCCCCTGAGGCAACCTTTCCACATCTACTAATAAGCTAACAAAGTCTAACGCAAATTTTTGATAGACTGCAACTCCAGCAGTGATCGGCAGCAGGATAACAGGGACAGGTGGAAAGGACATTCAACTTCTTATTTGCTTTTGTTTCATCTATAGTTGGCGATGCTGTGAAAGTGGACAGGACCTCAAAAAGTGCTCTCCCTGTCAGAAAACTGCTTGCATCATGTACAGGTGAGCTCATCATGTCAGAAAGCAAATAAAGGTTGGACTGATAAACACACTTTAATTAAAACAAAAAAGAAGCTTAAAGTGCCTGAAATAAAAAAAATCTGTCATTCCTTATTTAAACTAGAAACATTTTGACCAACTGAACCATTTGATGCTGAGAAAAATAATTTAATCAATAAATAATATTAAATGTAAATTAATCTGAAACGTTAACACAGCAGCACCAATATATTTAAGGTTTTTAGTCTGAAGAAATAGATAAAAAGCATTGTGCTGAATATTTTTCTAAATAATGGATTATTTATTTATGATCTCAAAGAATACATTTATTGAAAATAAAGACACGTCATAAAAATGTCTACAATAGTTAATAAATAAATGACATTATTAGCATGAGCGGAGGAATCTAAAGGCAGCGAGGATCCAGGTGTTGGGCAACAGGCAGAGCTTGCAGCTCCTCCGCGTGGCCCGTGTCACCTGGCAACCAGAGCCCACACTACCCCTCCCCTTTCCTTCTCACACACGCAGCCGCGTGTGACAGCAGACGGGAGCACGCGGCTGCAGGAACGGGAATTCACGGGTTTCAGGCTGTAAACTCTGTGATTTAACAGACAATAGGAACCGAATTGTTGCACAGATTTTTTTCTCCAAGCACTGAGCCGCTGTCATCGCCGCCCCCACGTTAAATTTGTGCACCGACGATTCCCCTCATTACCTGTGCCGAAAACCGCCTCTACCGCGCGCCCCCCCTGGCATCGCACGGCGCCCCCCCAGGGGGGCGCGCCCCACTATTTGAGAAGCACTGCTTTAATAGAACCAAAGCCTGAGTGGAGGGGGGTGGGGGGGAAGCACAAAGCTTTGCACTCTCCACTTGCCCCCCCAATTTTTGAGTCAATATTAATACTATACTATACTATTGACTATAGAAATCATCAGTACAAGCTTCTTTAAGCATTTCTAAAATGCCAAAAGCTACATTTTTTTTATTATTTCAGATCTTTCACAAATTTCTACAATTTTTATTTAGTTTTTCCTTCCGCTTTACATTAGCAACAGCACCTCAGCTAAAGGAACTGCTGTTTTAATTTTAATAACAAAACTTACATGAAAACTGCTTTGTTTTTTATTTTTTTCAATTGTAATAGCCTTCCACTCTGCTGTTCTCGTTTGCCACCCTTCCAAAGTCTAGCTCCGCCACTGTTCACAAAAAGCAGGCACACTTCTTTTGGACTTGAACAAATGCATTTTATTTAAAAATATGGAGAAAAATGTTTAATGGGCAAAACCGTGAAAAATTTGACAGCCAGATCTCTGCCTGCCTCTTTGTCTGAATGAAAATTGATGACTTTCTGCCTCTGAGCTTTTTACCTAATGAAAATTTGCTAACTGCTCCTTTTGTTTTTTGCTTAAAAAAATATATTTCTGAGCAAGCAAAAAACTGAAGTCAAGTAACACTGAGTTAATTTACTCGAAGCATTTGCAGGACTTTATCTCAATGAAAGTCCCCAGTTATGCTTCCAAACGATTAGTAATTAATGAAATTGATACATTCGATTGCAGTAACTAAACAATAGCCGGATTTTTAAAAGAAAGTAAGACTTGACTTTGTCAAAACAAAGAGATGCAAATGCAGCTTTATAATTTAGAAAATATGTGAAAGGAGAACACAGAACTAATGCTCTGACACAAGAACTGGTCTGCAGAGGACGATTCTTTTTAAACTGAGCTTTTATTCAATTTTTGTGTTTTATACTAAAATTAATCAAAACAGAAGTTAGCATTCTGCTTGATCTGTGGCAGCTGTTCTTTTTTATTTCAAGCTTGAGATTCTATAAATTTATAAAAGGATGATGCCTAACATTGGGCATTCTTCATGTTTCTTGTTAGAGCTTTGTTGCATGCCTAATAAGACTTTGCAACACTGCAGACAGAAGCTTCCTCTTCCCTTTGTTTTGGTTTACACCCATTTGCTGAAATGTTGCATCAGATGGAAGCAACAGCAAATTGCAAACCTTAAAATCCTGACCCAGAAATGTAGAAAGTAGAGGCCAGAAACTGAAAAAGAAACTGTCTTGTGATGTTTTTAAAATAAAAACAAAAACTTTAATGTTGCACAAAGACAACCATAAAAGAAATTAGAGTTAAACATTTCAAAAATCTTCTCCAAAAATGGCTGACTTTAAAAAACCGCTATACGTCAAAAAGTTGCTTGAGAAGTGAAAGCCTCAGCATGTGATCCTGCAACAGCGCGTAAAATGTATGAAAATGTTTTCAAGTGAGGCATGACTGTTTTTTTTTTGAAGAAGAAGAAAAATGAAAGAGGAAAGCTTAATCTGCTGGGAAGCGTGTTCCTGCCCAAACCCATCTGTCACTTCAGAATCTGACAGGTACAGAGCTTCCCACATGAGCGGAACAAAGCAAAGTCAACTCCAGCAGCAGAGGTTTCAGTCATTTCAGGCATTAAAAGCCATTCGCCTTCGAGGGAGAAATGACCTGGAAAAGCAGAGCTGACACATTTAAGCCTTCATTTGCATCTTTTGGGGGAGGGGGACTCAATTTGATCACATGTATAATGTGTGTTTAGGCGAACTTGAGTAATTTGGGGCTGCATATCTGTCTTTTCCAGTGTGGAGTACGACTTCAGGCAGCAGGAGAGGCGCTTCCTGGAGATTCTCAGCAACTCGGCAGCTGGCAACAAAGCCTCTTCTGTGCATCCGTCCCAGCATCCAAACTTTGGACTGCTCAGAAAAGCCTTCATTAAGAACTTAAGGAAGACAAAGCTGAAAAGCAAAAAGCTTTGTAAGATGCTGCTCAAGTGGCTCCCGAGGAAAATTCAGCAAGTGTAGCTGACACCTGTACCCGGCAGATGTGAACATCTGTTTACAAAAGTGGAGCTTTGGAAATCACTTTTGCATTCATTTCTTAAAAAAATACATGTTATCGGGTTATCCTGACTGAAACTGATAAATTATCAGTTTAGCTGGAATTGCTGGTACCAACAGCAGGGGGATAGAAACCCCCCTATGTAAATAGAACATGAAATAACTATATAAGGGTGTTTAAAATGTATATCTGTAAAAAGAAAAAAAAAAGTGGAATCCTGTGCAATGGCCTCCATAAAAATAAATAAAGTAAAAATGTTACAAAAATAAAGTATTGAAATTATGAGAAAAAAGTTAATGATTTTCAAGATTAATGTTATAATTTCATAAGTTAGAAATTAAAATGTACTAGATTAAACTCTAAATTAATAATGCAAGAAGCTGTTTACTAGAAAAATAGCAACAAGTACAACAGACAGCACATTATAAGGGGGCACTACAGCATTAGTTTCACAAATAAGAAAATAGTCTTTTAGTTAGCCAACATTGTACTATTGTAATTATAAACCTATTTTCACATTGGTCTTGGCAGCAAGCGTTCAAGCGACCACTTCCAATGAAAAGTCTATGTAAATTTCTGTATATGCGTGTTTTGAGCTTCTGCATTCAAAACGCGAAGCCACTCACATTTTTAAGAGAATTTTGGAATCCACATACAAAATATACATATACTGAACACACGTTAAACCAGGTCAAACTTTGACCAATCAGGGACTTGGATTTGGTAGTGACAAATGGATGACATCCCCTTTGATTCACTGAAGTGCCAACCGTTTGGAAATTGATAATAAAGGAGAAATGAATAATTGCGGTTTGTGCCTGGCTGCAATTATGTGACACCAAGTCTTTCATCTATTGCAATAGACCTGTGACAGAAAAAACTTGGAGAAAGACATGCCGGGTTTTTGCCACTTTAACATTTGGCACCAAGCTTCTTCCACCTGTAGGTAAATGAGCTAGTACTGGGTAGCAACAGTCCAGTGTGAACACCATGGACTAAATGGGCATTCAAGAATGTGTTTAGCGTGTTCCTGAATGTAGAAGGCTCGAGACATTTAAAAGAAATTCACCGAAAAGTGGGTTTTTCAGAAGGAAATGTCACACAAATTTGGAAGAAATCGCCTCTTTCACGGAGGAAGAAATGGTTAGCGTTGGCCGGCTGCAGGAAGACCACTGGTTATTTTAACGATCAATTCAGAGGGGTTTGTGGTTCACTTACAGACGTTGAGACTGGGGAAAAACATTCTTGAACCACAAGAAGGGGATTTCCGGTGGGCGCTCTATTTAAACCGTCAGCAGTATAATTGCAGAGGTCCAATTGCACATAGATTCCTGTTATTAACTAAAGCATTAAGGCATTAATAGCTGCGATGATGGATTTAGGGACACAATGTGGATGGAAGGCTTTCACCACCAACTTTATTCTCAAAAAAGCATGGCTTTTTCCTTTTAAATCTTTTTTCACATAAAATTACAAAAGTTCTTCTTATGAAATTAAGATTATTTATATCTTTATGTTATGGTGGCACAAATACTCTACTGTGAAAATCTGTACTTGCTGCACATGGAAACACTGGTTGTGTTTCTCTGATAAAAAAAAAAAAAAAAAAACAATGACAAATGCGCTGTAAAACTTTTACATGTCACAACATTTTATTATACTATGCAATCATATTCCACTTCTAAATATGTAGAGTCTTTTATTGTTCACTTCCTTTAAAAAATTGTCATGGACACCACAGCACCTTGTTCTGGTGCCCAGGAGTTTTTGAGGAAAAAGGACGTCATCTTAAACTTGTGCTTTAAACTTTGTGATATGTGCAAAATGATAAGACTTGGGCAGAATCCGAATTGCTTTCCTACCCCTGTGGCTTCTCCCTACCCCAACGTTTATCCCTCCAAGCGGAGAGTTATTTAATAAATTGTGTTTTCGAATTCGGGCATTACTGACGGTTATCTGATGGTTGTTAGTGCGTAGCTGCCAGCACTCGGAAAATACATAACAATATTGGTTATAAAACTTTAAAAAGCCATGATAAAACCAAAAAATCATTATTCAAATGTAAACTTCTGTGCTTCAGAGCTTTCTCTTCAGCGTCACAAGTGCAATGTGGCTCACCCTACCAGAGAAAGGATACCCAGCGCTAAGTCGCTACAACTACCAATAAAAAAACAAGTTTGGACACCTACAGCTTCAAATGCCGCAATGGAGCGATAGGGAGGAGCCAGAGGGGTAAAGGAGGAATTTAGATTCAGGTTTTAAAGAGATCTAACCTACTAAAAAAAAGATGCTGTAAATTTTTATACTCACATTTATTAACCCAGAAACTTATGTTAAGAGAGGCAGAGTAGTCCGTCAATTTGAAGTAGTTTACAAAAATTACTTTTTAGGTTATTGAGGGTTAGGTTATTGAGGAACAATACTTTAATGTGAACATTGTTAAATTAATAATGAAGAAAAATGATTTTGTATGCTGTCAGTTAATTTATCAGTAAAATGGAATATGAAGAAAACTGCAATAGCAGAGAGAATATTGTAAAAAAAATTGAAATTAGGTCTTTGAAAAATGTGGGATTGCTTATAATTTGATCTCAGTGGAATTCAGTAATTTATCTTATCCGAAGCAGTTTGGAAACATCAGTCATGGATTCAACACAAGGTGAATTCTACTTTCCAATGACGAGAGAACCAGCAAACATTTAAAGCTCTAGCAAGGTTTGAAACTCGGCTGTGCACCACATTTTTCGTGGCTTTGTACCAAATCTTTTGACTATTGTGACTTCCAGTTTGCATCATTATTTTTAGGCTGTCTGTCAGCACGCTTGCTTCTAGAGTGTGGTTTTGCTTATTCCTGTAATCCAAGTGACATTTGAATTGTCCTTCCTGTTCCCCTTAAAATAAACATTTAGTACTCATTCTGCTTTGGTTTATGGACTCTTGTGTGCCAGTGTTTTATCCATACTGCTCATTCCTAGCACACATTCAGTGGGTCTGAACCATTTTTACAAGACCTAATGGGGCGTGTGAGCACAGAAACAGAAGAAATCTCTGTTATGCCTTTGTCTTTTGAGCTCATGGTCTCCAAATCCCCAAACAATCTGAACTTCATAAAAGGTTTCTTTGTAGTATGATGTGACAGTAGGCTGCTGTAGAGTGCGAATTCAAGACACAATCCACAACTTCACAACCATGTGCCTATATGAACACATTTTAATTCTCAGTGTGGAGCAACATTATAAAAAAGAAAAAGGTACATTAAAGTAAAAAAAACACAAAAAAAAGAGGATATATATATATATGTATGTATATTCATAGCTGAAAATAAATTGTGGCATCAAGGGGTTAATCACAAAAAAGAGGTTGTGATTTAAATAAATAAATATTATTATTATATTATTAATATATATAATAATATTATATAATATTATTATTATTATAAATCAATAACGTCCAAGAGGAAATATTAGCACTCTGAAATAAATTCTGCAGCCATAACACAAGAGGCTCATAGCAATCCTGGAGGCTTTTAGACCCCTGCAGCTATTATGAGAGCAGGAACATGAAATGACTGTTAGTTTATTTTATGGATGTCAACTTTCAGTGCTCACTTGGCAATAATTTCATATTACTTTATCAGCTGTGCTAAATTTTATTGTACAAACAGCATTACTCATGTAGCGTGCAGGGAAAACGCTTCCACCGTGACTCAAAGCAACTCAAGCAATAAGGTTTTATTAGTTTAAGAGGAAGCTTCCATTAGGGGAGGGCTTTTTTCATGTTTGTTGCAAATTGAGAAGATTATAATAATGCCTAATGGGAATCTCCTTTGGCAATAAGCATGTTAGGTGAGTCAAAGCTGATTTCAAATATTTTTTTTAAGGTTTTAGCATGACATCGTGTGTTTAATTGTCCAAATGAGGACCCCAGTGCATGTCAGAAAAGGGGGTATGGGACACTGGGGTACCATTGATGAGTGGATGCAGAGATGCTTAGACCTGCCTGCACAGGAACTTTTTCTAGGGCATCAAGGTGCTCCCAGGACAGCTTGCTCCCAGTGGGACATACCCAGAATACCTCCCCAGGGAAGTCTTCAGTAGCATTCAAAATGGATGCCCAAGCCACCTGAACTATGTTCTTTTTCTGAGGCAGTACAGAGGCACTCTGCAAAGGAAACTCATTTCAGCTGCTTCTGTCTAGGATTTTGCTACCTTGCTACTCACTGAACTGCACTGTGGAGTTGTGGAGCTATAATTCGCCACAGAACTCCAGGTAGTCTGGTGTTCAATGTACTGTAGTAGTGGACCAGAAATCAGTCAATATGGCTTGACTTGATAACAAAAGGAAACTCTTTTCAGCTGCTTGTGTCTGGGATCTTGTCCTTTCATTTGTCCCAAAGCTTGTGACCTTATGCAAGAGCGAAAAAAACAAATCAACTGGTAAGTTTAGGACTTTGCCTTTTGGCTCAGCTCCTTTTTTATTCCAACAGAACATTACAATGATGACATGCTGTAGCTGCCCCACCAACCTTAGCTGACTCGTACTCAAGACCCAAAGATGCTTAAACTCCTCCATGGGGGACAAGAGCTCCTCACCTTCACAGAAAGAGAAGAAGATAACTCTTTTCCTCTTTCTGTGAAGGTGAGTGAAAAGAGTTCTTTTACAGTGGAGAATCACTGTCTTGGAAGTGCTTGAACCAGTCCAAGTAAAGGCTTATAGATCTAATCTTATCATGTTTTGATCTATTTTAGAAGCGTTTCCAGCTGTCTTTTAATTATGATTATACAATTTTTAGCCAAAATCCAAAAATTGGTGATGCTTTTGTGGACATAGTTTTTGCAGCGCAACAAAAATTGTGAGCAGTATTGGAGCTTTCCAGCCATACAGTTTTGCGCCAGATTCTTGTTCAGACAAGATAAACAAAGACATGCATGGATCTAGCATCAAGTTGCATCAAAGGAAGCGGAGTAAGACTCTCGTGGCCCGCCCAGGGTTTTTCCATAGACATGCCATTTTAGGCTAAATTTTCTTTAAAAAATGCCAGAAGAAAGTGTTAAAAACACAATTTTCAGAGTGGGTCTGTGAGGTCATGTAAAAAAAAAAAAAAAAAAAAAGCCAGCAACACACTATCATCTCCCTATCATCTCCAAAAAGCAGAGATGAAATTTTAAAGTTCTTAAACTGGACTCAAGCCCCTGGCAGCCTTACCTTTCAATTCAGATAGAAATGAAAACTCTGTAAGCCGAAGCAAACTTTCACAGGTCTTTCTGGAGTTATTAACTAGCTAAAAACCCTAACTTTAGACTTTTTGGAAAAATTTGCAATAAGAAATATACACTCAATCTTTTATGAAAAAATATGATCAGTTCTTAGAATCCATATAATGTTGGAAGGATATCAAAAAGAGCTTAGAATTGCATTGGAATTGCAAGGAACAAGAAAATAAAATATATGTAAAATAAAAAAAAAACATTTGTGTCTGTTGAGAGAAACATTTAACTTAGAACTGAGATTTGCCAGAAGGTAGGAAAACCTTAAATGAAAAACTATATTGTTTGAAATCTATGATTTCATATTTTGAGCAGATGGCACCCTGGTTTACTAAGAGATGATTTTGTAAAGTTTGATATATTTCTTTGAATGAAACACAATAGAAAATTACTTGTAGGAAATTTGGCCATTTCTTTCTGTGATTAATGTCTTTTTTTTAATTACAAAATTTTCCACAGTTACAGCTGCAATGGTCCTTATGCTTGAAAATCAGCAAAAGTAAAGTTCACTGCGTGTTTGTTATGTAATAACTAAAAATATGACTGTGATTGTCCTTGAAATAAGAAAGATGCATAGAGCTGCGAGTGGATAATTAACAAAAACTGCCAGAGGAGGAAGGATATGCCTGTTGAGGTTGATGGTTAAAAGCCAGTCAGGCATGAAAGCACCGAATGTCTGTATGTCCTATTCAAGTCACCTGATTCACCAGCTGAGAGGGGACTGTTTGTGCTTCTGTTAATGCAAAAAATAAAAAAGTATGAGGTTTTTAGAGACAGGAAGGGATTTTTGTTTGTATCCAGCGTTGCAAACAGGCACCCATTTCAGAAATGGGTCAAATCTGAATAATCTGTAAAAAAAACAACAACACGTTTTTGTTTAAATCTAATACCGGAAACATACAAAAACTAAGCATGTGCAGCTCTACATTATGTGTTTGATAGTAAAGAGCATAAATAAATCTTTAATCTTGTTTCTTTTCAAATTTTAGAAAAAGAAGCTTTATTGTATCAATATATGAATGCTTATGTAAGCTGACAGTTTGTTGTCATGAAATTTCTCTCTCAATTATCACTTTTAAATGCATTAAATCTGCACTGTATGATTACTTGGGAAGTACTTTGAAAAAAAAAACATTAAATGCCCCCCAAAAAATTGGTCCAATGCAAACTGTTTAGTTAAAACTGTTTCCAATTACCTGGACCAAATGACTAAATGCATGAGTGTAACTGAGAGCCCAGATTTCAGCAAAAATTGACTCTCAGTCTGCAGCTCTGTGCAGCCTTTAGCACTTCTACTTCATTATTCTGGCTCAGTGGTCCGTCAGGTTGGGGTCCAGTGGCTTTTAACAGTCGCTGCATTTCAAAAAAAGCCATTGGCCCTGCCAGCTCCCAGGCTCAAATAAGCTGCACTGTGAACTGCAGTGTCACTTTATGGAAAATAAGAAGAGAGATTAATGAAATATAACCTAGATGAAGGACGGTGAACCTTCAGAAATCTAAAAGGTAAAAGGAGCAATAGAAATGATTCACCTCCAGGGAGCCATTGGTCTCCCTAAGGATCACACATTATGAATGAAGGAATTTTCACAGATATCAAGCAGGTTTTTCTTTGTCTGCTGTCAGTGAGAGAGACCCTTAAAGACATATTTTGAGTTTACTTTTTACAATATCATCACTGATACACAAAGCAGAACAATCTGTTACAAAGTTGCTACTGCAGATCAGTCATCCTCCCAGGAAATAAAAACAAATACGATGGAAAGTTACAGAGGGGAATTTGTCAGTTATTAATTCTGCAAGGCTCCAACATAGGCTCCTGCAGCCCCGTGACCCCGAAAGGGAAAAAATGGTTACGAAAATGAATGAATGAAAATGAATAATTCTGCAAGTTGTTCCAATCATAGTCCCACTCCAATCATCTTTTGATCTACTTTAAAAATGTTCGGAGTAGTCTTTTAACCATGAATATGCTGTGATTGGTCACAATAACAAAAACTCTGAGCTGTGGGTGGGACTGTTGGCCCCGAGTAAGCCTGCCCCCACTTCCCTTCATGTCTTAGTTTAACATAAAAGCACAATTTTCCTCAGAGTGGGTACCCAGTCCTCTTCATCACATACAAAAAGTATTCAGGAAAAAATTAAAGAACAGTAAAATCCTACAAACTCTTCTTGGTCTTTTCATGGCAGCTATTTTAGAAAACTGAAGCCCATGTTGTAAAGCATCAACTAGCATTCTTTACAATTGTCTAATCCTGCACTATAACTTAAACACATCTAGTAGAAAACCAATTGTGGCATTTCTTTTGTACAAAAAAGAATAGAAATGCTGTGATAAGTAATTAAAAAATCAACATTTGTTTGGGCAAAATCGTCTATGTCCTTCAATCTCCCAAATAAGCAAAATATTTAAGTTGAGCATCCGAATAAACTGAACAACATGACATCAATACCATGCAAAAAGAGAAGAAAAATCTATATTATGAGATTATGAAAACTAATACTATTTGAAAATGTATGTTAATATAACCATTTAATATTACCGTAGAGTTTAGTCAAATCTTAATTTGAATGTGAATATTCATTACTATGTTTTTTAATTTTTTAAATAAAAAGTTTATGTTCTTTCATAATGTGAATACTTTTTAATCGCATGTAGTCACAGTAACATTGAATGTTCTATCAATTCAATCAGTAAAATCTGACATTTGATGTAAATCAAAGTTTCATATAAATGTAGAAACTATTCATTTTTAGAGCACAATCACCTTCCTAACTAATTTATGTCAGAAAAAGACTGGAAAATTTAAGTACCAGCTAGTTTCTCCTCATTTTCTGTGTTCAGACGTCTTCCATGAAGAAACATTCTGCTTTGGTGGAGCGTTCATACAATGCTGCTCAAATTAACAAGCCATCAACAAAGAGAAAGCTTGTTAGTCTGTCTGCCACTTCAGGCTCATTCACATCTCATTAGTACAGCAGAGAGCAATGATGACTGACAGCACAGCTAGAAGAGTTTTTAAAAGCCAGGAGATATTCATTATCACAGAATCCAAAGCATGAACAACATGATGATAGGTCTTTGCAGGAGAAACAGTGTGTGAGGCAAAGTCTTTAAATGGTATTAGTCATGAAAAAGTTTTAACAAAAAACCACTCATGCCTTTTAAAGCTGGTCAGCTCATCAATGATGAAGCACAAACATGTCTTCAAATGTTTAAATGTGAAGTATCTAAGTTTTTTGGCAAATTTATACCCACAACCTTTTTTTTTTTTTTTAGACATTTTTGCCTTTTCTAAAATGTTACATAATGTTCTTTATTCTTCTAAAGAAATCATCTCAATTATGAAGGCTTTCAGATGGTTTGACTGGATTTCACAGCTTTACTTCAGCACAGAATCTCCCAAGGACACCAGGCTGCTTGAGCCACAGTAATGGTCTGTTTTTCTTAAGCAGGAGGAAAAGCTTATCTGAACATAGGTGTGAACAAGCAAACTCACTTGCGAAAAGGGTTTAGCCCTCTTTGCAAGGGTGAGAACTCTGAATAAAATGTCTTATTTGGAGAATGTTAGGACAGGGGCAGCTGCAGGAGTGTTACACTGTAATTTTTCTTGGTTAGAATCTAGTTCAGACAGTGATGGACCCCAAATGAGCAGCTGTTAAATGCTTTGGTCACAATATCCCGTATGGGTGGATCCAGGTTGTCTTTGGGTGAAAACTGGGCAAATGTGTTTGGGACACGCAGGTGGTCTGTTAGAAATTTTAAGATCATAGACAAAGTGAACCCATCGAGCAAAAACGTTCAGGTACATTTTTCTTATGACCATGCTGCCAGCGACAAGTTGTAGTGAACACTTAAACGACACGCTAGGGTAAGTAAGGGTAAAATAGGTGTTTTCTTTTTAATTATTATTTTACTACTCCATTATTAATATACATGTTCTACATTTGATGTTTACTCAGTTCAGATTGTTGTAATTAGTTAATTCATATTTTTATTTGCCAATACTTATGACTTTATTCTATGTTAATTATAAAATATTCAAGGAAAAAGTATCTGTATTTGTATCGATATCAGTGATACTAGCATTGTAGTTGGATCAAAACCCAAATTCCCACTATCGCCCACCCTTAGTGACTAATGCATCATGTGTTTTCCATTTATCAGTGCTAAGATATTTATTTTCATTCCTCACACCAATAAACAAATTCTTCTTCTACTGTAAAAAAGTGAGTAAAATCATGTTATATATAATAAAATCTTATAACACATAAAAGATGTTGAACATCTGAAGTCAAGAATGACATTCAGTGATCAGAAAATAACAGGTTGTTGCTTAAAATCCTGATGGATTTTCCCCTTTTCTTTGGTTTCCCATAGACTCCTACTCCATGAAAGCCCCAAACACATCAAATCAGTTGATGCAAAAACATCTGGATATTAATTTAATTTTTACTTTAAAACTGGGACATATAAAAGTGAGGAAAATCCCAAGGAAGAATTTGTGCTTCTGTTCGAGTAAGTTTAGATCTTAGTATTAAAAAGAGTTTTTAACAAGATTCAGGTAAATTTTATATCAATTGCAAACTATTTGTTTAGTTGCATTCAGATAGATGGTCTTAAAGGATCCGTTCACATCAGTACCTACAAAAATCCAGCAGGTGGATTAAAGAGCCATTTTCACTGAGGACAGAAAGCTTTCACTCTTCATCAGCCCTTTAGTTTTCCAGGGACTTTCAGCCTGAATTTCAGACTGAGAGCATGTTATGTTTAGTTTAAAGAGCAGCTTTTCCCTCTTCTGTCAGAGTTCTGCATTTCAGAGATTTGTTTCAGCCTGCCCCGGTGTCCTAATGAGTTTTATGAAGCCGAGCTTGCTGCTGTTTCTGCCTGAGCCTTTGTTATTCTCTTGCTTCTGCCTCTTAAAATAAAACATAGATGTAATTTATGTCTTTTCCTTGGTAGTAATGTTTCTAACTTTCCCACCAGCTAATAAAGGGACTTAAAAAGATATTTCCTTCATATCAAAGCATATCATAATAACAATTTAGATAATTGTGCACACATTTAGAATGTGACAGCAGCACAGATGAGTAACTACACCTCCTGGAAGGGAGGTCAAAGGAAACAGCTGCAGCGCAGATGATTCCAGCTTGATGACACAGTTTTCAGGTAATCTCTGTTACTTTTTAATCTCTTTTTTCAGCCAAATTCTTCAAACTTACATTAATTGTTAACTAGTTTTATTGTTGGAGAATGTAGAAAGGAATACACTGACATCATGTGGTTGAATTTGCACAACACCCCCCACTAGTACTGACATTTTGCAAGGGTTTCTAAAGCCGTCAGTACACCAGATGAGTTGTTTTAGAAATGTAAAACACAGCAATTACATGTTTAGAAAAAATATTATCCTTATTGATATAATTGATTTTCATAGTTTTGGAAAATGTCTAAATCCATTTGAAGCTGAAAGACAATTATTGATGATAAGATTTGTCTGTAATACTGTTTATGATCTGGAGTCTAATTCATCAATGTGGGAATACATTACAGACATTTTAAAATCGCTGCATTGGCTCCCTGTTCATTTCAGGGTTGATATTAAGATTCTTTTAATGGTATATAAGTGTTTTAATGGTCTTGGACCTTCTTATTTAAGTGATCTACTTTCAGCACTGGCCTTTTAGTTGATCCCAAGGTGAGGAAAAATCATGTTGCGAGGCTTTGCTATGCTACTACGGTGCTTGCCTCTGGAACAGCCTACTGGAGAACCTCAGGGCCATAAAGTTTGTACAGATTTTTAAGATACGGCTCAAAACCCACCTTTTTAGTTTTGCTTTTAGATGATTTTTAATGCTTGTTCATACATTACTTGTTGGTTTTATACATTTTTTTCTGTATTTAATTATTTATTTTTTGCATTTAATTGTATTTTTTTATATATTGTTACATATGTTTCTTTTTCATCATGCATTCAGCACATAAAATTTAAACTGCTGTTTTGAAATTTAACTTATTTGTGTTATTGTGGAGTTTTTGTTGTTGTGTTTTTATGCTGTTACGTATCTTTTGTACTGTGAGGTGACCTTGAGTGTCCAGAAATGTGTCATCTATATAAAATGTATTATAATTATTATTTTATCCATCTACTGCAAAAAAAGTTCCCTTAGATATAAGTCAAAAAATGCTTACTCCCATGGCAGATTGTCTTTAAATTAAAAATGTCTGCCAAGAAAAAGAGACTAACCAAAAATTCAAGTCACTAAGACATGTTTTCTCAAAGAGTTTTTTGCTATTGGAAAACTTCCTTGAAATAAGGGTATTTTCTTCTCTTTTTTAAGATTTAGTTTTTACAATGCGTCTATTCATCTTCATTAGATCTGATTTGAAATGTTTTGTTATTTTGTATTTCTTTGATGTTTTCACTGTCATCACTCTTTTGTCTTTATTTTCCTTTTGCTTATTTGTATATTTTATGTAACTTTTATTTATGTAAGCAGGAAAGATTAAGAACATTCTTATTTACAACTATTGTCTGGCAAAAGGCAACACCTTTTGGGAAAAGAAGGAAATAGGTTACAAGAAAAAATGAACTGAATATAATCAGAAGAAATAAAAAAAAATACTTATCTTGTATCATATTTCATTTTCCCTTGCCTCTTTGTTTCACATGTTTCACAATGCAATATTTAGCACATTTATAGTATAAAATTTGAAAAAATGTCACACTTTTGTTTAAATGAAAGTTCTATTTTTTCTTGCTTCAATCATGCTTGTGAGATAACCTGATCTGCCCTCTCATTATACTAAACAGATGTGTCTGTTTCAAAGCTGTTACCAAGCAGAGTTCATAGCAGTGGTGATGATGATGGCGATCATCATCGCTGTTTGTCGATGCCAGACTCCGTGTGTTCTCACTTAGTGCATTTTCATCTTGTCACATGCTGAACCTCACAGTTATAACAGATAATACACAAACTAAATCAAACTTTTATATTTGAATCCTCAAAATCTGTAAGATGATTTTAACTATACTAATTAATAAAAGGGTTGTGTCTTTGCTTAAAGTAGCAGAAGTGTGGCTTTTCTTATACAGTTTTTTCTTACAATTTCACCGCTTCGAGATGAGTTTTGAACAAAAAAAAACATTTTTAAAATGAGAAATATAAATAAAATGTAGAATTTTAAAGTAAATATAGACAGAAGGAGCTGAACTATATTTCTTTTTAAGCTACACTGAAAAAACAAACAAAGATGGTGGTATCTGTGGGACTAGTGGATTAGCCCACAATGTGAGAGGAGAGGGAGGTAGGGGAGGAGACCAACGCGGAGGGAAGTAAAGCAAAGTTTGCACTCACACAAAATCAAGGAACCAGAAAACCACTAGAGGATATTCTGACACATCTTGCAAAGATTCAGGACAAAGCATGAGGTGAGTCTGTTTCCTTACGTCTATTAGTGGATAATAAAACAAGTGGAAATGAATTTGGGTTTCTACATTATTATAGAATTCACATAAACCGTTCACTTTTAAAGGTGGGACTTCAACTTTGACTGAGATTGAGTGTTTCAGTGCCAACATGCAGTGCTGGAACAGAAAGATGTGTTCCATAGAGATTCAGTTATGCTTCATTTTCTTTAGTTACACATTCACGGCAGGCAGCCGGCGGCTTAAGCTGTGGTAATATATTGCCCGTGTTTTATGGTACATGTCAAGACAAACAGTTCCTCTGTATTTTACAGTGTGAATTGGTCATGATTTATTTGAGAAATAAATAAAAATCCATAGTGATTGATTACATTTTGAATGTTTATTTTAGCTAATTTAGTTTTTATGAATTTACTTTGTTTCAAGATTCCTGATCAAGGATAAAGTTGAATTAAGATCAGAAAAGATCCAAAAGTTAAACTTCTGATTAGCATTTATGCTTTTCTTAATTTTTTTTTTACCGAGTTTCGATATAGATGTAATAGAACAGCAAACCTAAGAAGATTCAAAACCTTCAAGCTGTCTTTTTGTGACCTGGACACTTTTTCAAATTGTTTAATTCTTAACGTTTCATTGGATTTTTTCAGGTAATATGATTATGCACATGTCACATTATTAAATCGTAGTAGATACCCATCTCTAAACTTGCATTTAGTTCTCATTTTGTTAAATTTGCTGTAAAATAACTATTATTTTAAAAGGCACAATTTACATTCCTAGCACAACATAAGGCCAAAGTTACCAGTTTACAAATGAAGAACTGTGTTGTTTTTCATACATGTTTTCACATTATGGGCATGCATTTCATAAACAAGTTTAAGTCCTTAATCTTTTCTTGCCATGTCTCAATTCTTAAACAGGATTTTTGCCTAGAAAGCAGATTATGGATTTTTCTGTAGATTAGCACTGAGCGTGAAATATAAATATGTTATCCAATGGTCTGTAAATTTGATCTTTGGTCACTCATGACAGGATAGTGGTCAGTTTTTATCAATTTTCATTGTCATCCAAAGTTAGAAAGTAAGCAGAAGGTTAAGCTTTACTGAAAGACAATAGTAGTTTCTTTCATTGGAAGTCTGAATGAATGTACTTTGAATTGTTGGGTCAGTGAATGTTCTTTCTTGTTGTGATAGAAGAGGCTCGGCAAACATACATATTAAAATCTCTAGTAAAGTAGCCACAGATCTAACCAATTTCGAGTTTAATACTTACGTAATTAATTAATACTAAAGCAAAAAAAAAGAAAAATAACAAAAAAGTTGAATTTGAAACTTTGAAACTTACTAAAAAAAACATAGTTCTGCTGACAGATATAAGCAATTAACATTTGCACTAAATCGTCTTCATTTTTGACTGATTTGTAGCTGGTAATTACAGATGGGTTTATGGCACGAATCATTGTTGCAGTTTAATGAAAAGGTTTAAAAAATCCTTTTCAATAATTGATCCCAAGATGGACAAAAAGGAACAATAAGATACACTTAATAAGCGTGACAGTTGTTGACAAACACTCATGTGAACATAGTCATGATCCGATCTAAAGATATGATGATCACACCAAGTAAAAACTCTCTTTTTAATACTAATTTGATCTCAATTATGAAACAACATAAAGACATTCATAATCCCAACCATCATGGTTAGTAAATCTAAACCAAAAAGACAAAACAGGTATTGAAATCAATCTGTCATTATGTGCATTTCTGTGTAGAAGTTGTTTTTGAAATGTATAATTCAGGTGTCAGAATTTAAGCCCTGAGGGCCGGTGTCCAAACAACAACCAACCTGCCTTTGAAGCTCCTTATTGGCTAAATTCACCTCATCCAGGTAAGCAGCAGCAGACAATTATGGATTATGGAAAACCATGAAGAGTCAGACTTTAAACAGAGGCTTGTGTGACAAGGCACCTAGTGGTTACTTGGTGAATTGATCTGGCTCCAGTTACTTTGGTTTTCAACCAGCCAGAGACAGAAGGTGCAGGTGTTGTCCATATTGACCATTTTGTAACTTTTTGATAAAGTCATAAAGTAACCCCAAAAATAATTTTGCACCTTTTGTGTTTTGCTGTATTTTATAATACAGCAAACATGCACTTCACTAAAGTGTCTGCGACAGTAAAATAGGCTACATTGAAAACCCACATTGTTTAAAATAAAATAAAAAAACCTTTTCATTATTAATAAACTTAAATAGACTTTTTGTATTAGTCAGAACTATATTTGAACAAAAAGATTCAATGTCAATTCAGCAAATCAGATTTTTTTCCTAACAAAATTCTTAGAACTCAGAATGCTTAATTAAACAGGTGAATAACCCTCCCTCGATTATCAGCATATTTGTTTGCAACTCAGTACTTATCTGTGCTGCCTCTGTTAGACTGCTTTAGTCATTACTGCAGTGTCTTCATGTTTGTAGAACATTGGGCTTCAAGAACATCATCTGCTGACTCGGGCACTCCCATCTGCAATATTTATTACTTATAACCAAACACACCATTATTAAGTTAAGTAAATATTAACAGTATTTTAGTTGAAACATATTACTTAGTGCGTTTTTACTAAAAAAATCTAGTTGAGGGGATAACATCTTACATTTGACATGCTGCTACATTGACATGTGTCCATTTCATCAGTGCTTTCTAGAAAATTTAAATGTTCTCATTTTCTACACAAAGGCTGAATCTGAATCGATTCACTATCCCTACTGCTTCTCCCTACTCTAACCATTTATCCCTCAATGCCAATAGATATGATGGCATCGGTAGTCTCAGTTGAGCTGCAATAGTGCATTCCTCCCAGTGCTAAAATACATAACATCTATTTTATAACTTTAAACTTCTGTGCTTTAGACCACACCCACGCGTGGAAATGAGTTTCTCCTCCACGCCACAGTGCGACGTGAAATCATCCTACCAAGAGGGATAGCCAGCCCTAAGCTGCTACAGCTCCTCCGTATAAAGCCCTTTCGGGCACCACTACAGCTTTAACTCCCCTACAATTGGATCAATAGGGAGGAGCCTGAGGGGTAGGGAAGCAGTTCAGCCTAAATTGGAGTATCACGGCTGGATGATTAGACTGGATTAGATTAGATTTGGATCAATACAAGAAAAGAAAAAGAAAACAAAAACAGATATATCAAACTCAAATAATCAAATGCATTGATTAACAGAAACAGAAAAAAATAATTTGAATGTAAGAAGCATGTAACTGAAATAGAGAGTTTTGCAGTGATGCATGCAATACACACTTGGGTCAAATTATTACCAATTGAAGCAAACTTAAATAAGGAAATTGTTAAAAATTGAACAGAACTGCTCCCACAGCATCAACAAAAAGCTAATACAGTGTCATCCTGTCCTTGTCCTGTTTACAACCACTAAAAAATGTAAACACGGGAGCTAATAACTCTTTACATTAGAATGTGTGTAAGAGTTTTAGACCTCTTATCATCTGTACACAATATATTTAACTAAATATTGGTTTTGCCAATGTGTCTGTGTTGATTAAAGGAAGTCAGTGTTGGTTCACTTCATGTCTTTTTTTCACCCATTGATTTTCACTGAACAACCACCATTTTTTGTTTTAGCTGAACAGTGCTTTTATAAAATGGGTTGATTCAGTTTTCAGGCTATTTTGAAGTCCAAACTAATCAAGCCAAACCTGTGTTAAAATTGTGCAGCACACCATAAAACATTTATGATATGAGAATTCTGTAAAGTGGCTAATTTCTGTTTCTGTATTGAAAGGACAAAGACACATCTGGCTGTAGCGGACGGACATCATCACATGAAATTAGCTGTCCAGGAAAATTAGTTTAGTTGCTCATGAAAAAACAAGCCATAAATCAACTGCTTTGTT
The DNA here is from genome assembly GCA_023969325.1 of Oryzias curvinotus. Classification (NCBI taxonomy): domain Eukaryota; kingdom Metazoa; phylum Chordata; class Actinopteri; order Beloniformes; family Adrianichthyidae; genus Oryzias; species Oryzias curvinotus. The sequence continues at coordinate 12,192,375 of CM043719.1, read as the reverse complement.
TAGCGCAGGCCCTGCTCTCTGACTCAAGGTTTTACAAAAGCACATCAAGGCTGATCAAAAGTGGGATGCTCAGAGCTGGTTTTGGGGTTTCCTTTTTTTTTTTCCGGCTTTATTTTTGCTCAAGAAAGCTTGTAAAACATCACCTGTGAGATCATCTGTTTTCAATACAGACCATTATAGTTCATATAAATGTGTATGTTTATCCCTTTTTGACAAGTTCCAGTCGAGTCTCATGGTATAAAACTTGTGAAGGCAAAATGGTAATTATTGTGACAGGAGAACAGAAAGCAAAATTGGTTTTACGGTTTGTTGGATCTGACTGTATTTCTCAAACTGCCACTCCAATCATATTTTGATTTATTGTAAAAGCATTCCCAGCGGCTTTTTGCTTACGATTATGCCATTTTTAACCAAAATTTAAAAAAAAAAAGACGGACATTTTCTAAGACATAGTCTCTGCAGAGCGGTAGTAGTCATAAATTTACCTCTGACTTGTGGTTGGAACTGTTGGCGTGGTGTCACAAGAACAGGCAGACAGCTGGATCCAAATGCAGCAGGTTTATTAGCTCAGCTAAAAGTCCAGAAAGCAAAATCGGGGTGAGGCAGGAGGGGGTCAATAAGAAGCATGACAGCATAAGAGAAGTAACAGGGGTAATCAGAATAAGAAGTTCTAAAGCAGAAGACTATTTTTGGAGTTAAATCGAAGTGCATCAACACATTCCTGTATGTGTGACTGAACTACAGTTCAAATTTTCTCGCTCCATCTGTGGAGTAAATATGCTATATCAGGTGGTCCAGTATTCCAATGTCCACTTAGTTATTTACATTTTTATCATTCTTTGTTTGTGAGCATTAATACACTGACCTCTATAAAAAAAAAAAGACATTTGCTGTATTAAGTAAGTCAAGATCATTAAATTCATAATGAAACCCACAAATCCCTTCCCATGAATTGCTATGCTTTTTAAGATGTAGATAACTTTAGTTTCCCAGGAATATTAGGTAGAATCCGAATTCTTCCTTTACCCTTCTGGTTTATCCCTATCCTACCAATTGTATTGGCATTTGGAGGGACAGGGGTGTCCGAAATAGTTTTTTGAAGGGGAAATCTTCACAGCAAAGGGACAGAATGTGCTTTGAAGTGGAAAAGTTTACATGTAAATGTAAGTAATGACTTCTTGTTTTAGCATGACTTTTTAAAGTCATATAACTGATGTTGTTATTCGTGCTGGCAGCTACGTGCCTACATAGATGACTGGCTACTATTGATGACATTATATTTTTCAATAACTCTCTTATTCTTATTCTACCTTCAATCCTTAAAATATCTTTAGAAATTAAAAAAAAAAGAAATTGCAAAGTACGACTGAATTAAAAGCGCTTTATCTAATATGATACTAAAATACAATGCAAAAAAATAAACCTAACCTGAATTTATGAAAGGTATATTAGTGTTTGTGAATGAGACAACTGGTGTGTTTGAGGAGGCACGTCTCACAAAAAAAAGCTTTGATGGATGGGAATCTTGCCATTCAAAGAAGGGCATTTTAACTATGAAGTATGGTGGTGGTAGCACAATGATGTGAAGATGTGTTGTACTCATGTGAACTGTTTTCATACCAGATTATGGTTTTAGTTGAGCTGTGCAACTAAAGACTACTTGACCTTGCTTTGGGGTGATAATTACCAGAGGACGTATAAATTGGTACCAACTACAACATTTAATAATAATAACAGCTATTTAAAGCCCATGTGGTGACTATGGTGCAAAGGAAGAGCGGTTGACCTGTGATCAGAGGATTGCAGGTTCTGTTCCCACCTGCCAAAATTTTGAGTCAACGCATGTTTAGACTTAGAGGTTTAAATAAACCAACAAATACTGTTTGACCTGTCTGTGGTGTTGGGAAGAAATTTTCCCCTTGCAAAGAAAAAACAATAACAAAAAAAATGTAAAAAAAAATATCTACAGCATATATTTATGGGTAATACATATTTTATTGGGTTAAAAAAGAAGCACAAGTTTCTTTGATGGGTAAATGTTGCCAGATTATTTGATGCATATTGATGCATTTTTCTACTAATAGAAAAACAATGACCTTCTAATTTTTGTTTTGTCATGCACACATGTATTGATTGCCTCAACTCACAGGTTTTCCTCATAAGGCAAAATAATATTTAAGACCCAACTGTTATCTCTTCATTTCAAATAATTGGTCTTTATAAATGCAGTTTTGATGTTACATGCGGATTAACTAAATACATACTTAAATGATGACGTGATTTATTTGAAGTGTTTAGTGTGTTTGTTAATTATTCATGTTCTTTTAGCAGGTAGCCAATTGATTCAGAAGCAGCTGCTGTGGCACAATGGGAAAACACATGGCAGGGAAATCCTTTCCGTTTGATTAAGTTCCAGGATCATGCAATGGCAAAGTGACGTGGGAGCAGTGGAGAACATTCAGAAAAGTGAATGAACCACTCAAAACCTTTCCAACTGAAAAACCAGCTAAAATCAACAACAACAAAAACCAAGGAGGCAGCCATGGTGGTCACGGCTCTTCGTTGGCTGGTCCTCGTGTCCGTCATTATCATCACCATTGGCGGCAATGTGCTGGTGTGCTTGGCAGTGGGGCTGTGCAGACGACTTTGGAGATTATCGAACTGCTTTGTGGTGTCGCTGGCGGTAGCAGATCTTCTTCTCGGGCTGCTTGTGCTGCCCCTTTCAGCTGTGGTGGAGCTGCGCAACGGCAACTGGCCCTTTGGAGGAGCTTTGTGTAACATCTACATCGCCCTCGATGTCATGTTTTGTACCTCCTCTATCCTGACTCTCCTGGCAATCAGTGTGAACAGATACCTTGCTATCGCATCTCCTCTCAACCACTCGCGGATTGTTACCCCCCGAAGAGTGGCTTTGGCTATCATTTCCATTTGGGCTTTATCCCTTGCAGTGTCCTTTTTGCCAATCCACATGGGCTGGAATACAGCAGACTACAGGGTGCAGAACTTGGACTGGCTCATGGGAGATGAAGACCAGGAGGGGCACTACTGCCAGTTTGAATGGAACAATAACTATATTCTTATTTACGTCTTTGCCTCGTTTTACCTCCCACTGGTGCTCATGTGTGGAATGTATCTGTGCATTTTCAAGGTGGCGCGAGAACAGGTCAGTGTGTTTACTGTTTTATGAGGTCACTTCTTAAGGTTTACGTTACTATTGTGGAAATGCAATGCAACATTATTTCAAATAAATAATCTGCATTTCAGTTCAAAGAAAGCTAAACTGCATTTGCTGCTAAAGTTTGTAGGCCTGTCTTCCAATCCTTTATGATTTCTATCTCAAAACAGACTAAAAATGGTGCACTTGTATCTTATTTATATCTTCACATAATCTAACAATAAAAATCATGTATAGCCTATTAATTTGTATTTTTACCTAAGATATTTTTGCGCACTATAAGGCACACATAAAAGCCTTTTTTTTTAAAGATAGTGTGCCTCTGAGAGGTATATGGCATTCTGTCAAAATGTTTGGTTGTGTATTATTGTCAATACACTAACACGGGTAACATGTAGCATTATTTTTATTCAGTGTTGAGAGTTAGCGTAGTCACAGTAACATTTGTTTGAACGGCATTTTCTTTATGTGTAGCAAACAATGTGAATATGCTAATGTGGCTAACGCTTCTTACATGTAGCTTACTACATAATAGACCATTCATTGGTGGTGCGCCTTATAATCCGATACACCTTATAATGTGGTAAATACAATACTATTATTTAAAAATATAAACTATCAAATAGATGCAAGGAAACGTGTCTTTCTGCAGCTTTTTGATCTTTTTGTATATCTTTCCCAGCCTCTGATGAACAGATCATGAAATCTAAAATGTTGTTGGTTTGCTCCTCAGAGGAATTCACATGTGCAAAGAAAATGCCAAGTGGAAGTAACAAAATTACAAACTGTAGCAAATCATTGATCTAAAAAGACAGGATCTGAAACATTTTCAAACTATAAAAAGTTCTGTGCTCTGGTTGAAAATTTAAACATACATTTATTCTGTCTGTTGGACATTGTAGACATTGTTTCCAGAACTGGAAAGTCCAGCAATTGCAAAAATAAACATCTAAAGAACCAACATTTACAAAAGTCAAAGTCCAGAACTCCGTTAAAATCTGTGCATAATTGACTTTCTAGAAACTGTGTTGAAATGAAGCAATGCTGTAAGTAAAACTAGGGCAATGATCTTCAACGAAAATGAAGGATGTTGAAAAAAAATGTTGCTGTCAAAGGTGGGTCATTCAACTGGAGCAGATACTTCCAACTGTTTACGTATATCTGTCTTGTCATACATTTTTTTATAAAATGAATAAAGGCGTTAAGCGTTAAAGATGAAAATGAGAATATACTGTACAAACCTTTGCACATGACAGTAAATGTGGCTGCTATGTTTATCTGTACTGATCAGATCAATGAGGAAACTCAATTACAGTGAATAACCTCTTCTTCCTCCTCTCTCTGTCTCTCACTGACCTCCTTTAGGTGAGGCGTATCCGTGCCACCACGCCATCATTTGCACGGTTAGCGAAAGCAACCATCGTCCGAGAGCACAAAGCCACAGTGACCCTGGCTGCTGTCCTGGGGGCATTTGTGATCTGCTGGTTTCCGTACTTTACGTTTTTCACCTGCGTGGGCATGATGGAAAAGACGAACCCCCCCAACATAATTCATTCCGTTGTCCTGTGGCTAGGCTATTTTAACTCAACCCTTAATCCAATATTGTATCCGGCATTCAACAGGGATTTCCGTCGGGCCTATGCTCAGCTGCTGCTCTGCAGAGGTCCACCGCACAGAAAACAGAGCTTCAGTAACACTTCTGTGCACAAACTGCTGTCCTTCATTAATGGAATACGAGGACCCCAAACCCCTGACAAGCCAACAGACTCTGCTAACATCGAACCCAAGGAGAAAACCCTCCCTGTATGTCAGGGGACATAAAGGCAAGAGGAACTGACAAACTATATAATGCAGCTATATAACATTTGTTTGCACAGGACTTGTACAATTCAGAAAGAAAGGCAAAAAAAACCATGGTGTTAACATAGAGATTTTTTAGAAAAATAAAACATAATATCTAAAAATCCCAAATGCAATCTTGTTAGTAAAAGAAAATGTGTTTTTTTTTCTCATTGCCTTCAATTTTTTACCTAGTCCAGGTAGCTGAACAAATATATCATAAATAATGAAAGGGGAATGATTAATAATCTAATGTCCAAGATGCATAGAGAAACAGGTAGTTAAAAGTTTGCAAACTGTTTATCTTCTTTCCCTTCAAGCCTGGAAATGACAGTAAATGAGTTACCAGGAAAGTGATTTTCTATGCAAAATGTCTGCATGTTTGCCTTGACCTGTGCAGAATGACCTGGAGAACTTCAGAACCCTGAAGCACACTAACTGAAGAAAACATCTTTTCATTTTCTTTTTTTTAAAAAAAGGTAATATAGAGTTTGCCCTTGCATTGTTCAGTATTTGCTCTCAATCTGCACTGATGCATCATGTAAGTTGTAAGGTAGTGTAAATTGTCATTAACTGACCATTGTAATAACCCTACATGATACTGAACCAAGACTTATGGATCTCTCAATTACAAACTGCCATTTAATGAAAGCCTATCTAGCTTTTCTAAAAAGCTTTTGAAAAGAACATTGACATCAAAATGATTTGTAATTCTTTGTTTGCTTATTACCCTCCAAAATGAAGATCTAAGCATTCAGTGATTCATTTCCTTGGGATATGTTTAATTTGATCCGTTTTTTTACAAATTAAAAAGTGGGTTTATTCTCCTCCGTCATGGATGTAATGTAGAGTTATATATGTTTTATCAAATCTGCATTCAAGTCCTTTGAAACATTATTACGTCATGAAAACATGGATGATTCATTTTTATTTTAAGAAAGCTGCATTTGTTTCAGTCACAAGTATCTACGATTTATTGGAGAATCATAAGAACAGAAGGAAAAACTTGAAAATAAATATTTCACAGAAATAATTCTGAAATAGAAAATAGCGGTGAGGTTCACGGCTGGTGAGGCACTGACGTCATCTTACAAACATATGAGCATACAGTGGCAAAAGGGTCACAACACAACATACTACAGTTCGTCACAATTGTGAGTTAAAGTGTTGTGTTGTGACTTATTGTGTTGTGTTGTGAATTATTGTGTTGTGAATTATTGTGTTGTTTTGTGAGTTATTGTTTTGTGTTGTAAGTTATTTTTTTAGTGTTGTGACAAATTGTAGTGTGTTATTTTGTGTTGTGTTGCGAAATCTCAAGTGTTGTGTTGTGACCCTTCTGGGCCACCCTGATAAATGAAGTCCGTGCACCATTCCTTCTGAGAAAACACATGGATAACCTGTTTGTAGAGGTATTCCTTTTCTTTCTTCAGTTTTAAAAGTCTCTCTGCCTCAATGGAGATGACTGGAGATCACTAGTCATCAATTCCTGAGTTTAGCTGCATAATCCTCCGTTTAAAAAATTAAGCTAAACAATATTATACCATGGTCCGGGTGGATACTCGATTCTGATTGGCTGCTGGGTGTGCATTAAAACCTGATAATCACACGGTGAAAAAAGAAGTTCCGCTCCCCTAGCTTAAATGTTTTGTTTCACTGCGCCGGCTTCTTTAAAACAACTTTTTGCTTCATCATTTGGACAAAAACAAGCGGTAAGAGGTGAACTTTCTCTCTGAACTAATGCTTTATTCAACCCATCGGGACGATCAGCATATATATATCGCCGAACCTTGACTGCAGCGGTGGTGCATCACGTGACAAATAGTCTGCTTTTCTCACAAAAAGCAATCCAAATCGGAAAAAAAAAAACAATTAAGGACTAAAAAATGGTTAATATGTATTGCTTCTGTAAGTGACCATGGTATAAGCGGGTTAGTGGCCAACGAAGTGTGCGTTACTACTTTTTAAAGCACGCCGTGGAAGCCTGAACCGTCCAACGCGAAGCGGAGGTGGGAAATGGAAAAGTTGGTGGGAAATGGAAACATGAATTGATTAAAGATAAAGTGTCTTTTATGATGATAGAAAGACCCAAACAGTAAAGCGCATGCATCAGCTGCAGCTCAGTCAGTGTGGGTGTGGCGCAGTCTGGGTGCTGGGAAGGCCCATGTATATTTTAACAAAGAAATGTTGAAAACCCACACAGAAAAAAGAAATCCTAAAATAGATAGTTAAGATTTGATTTTTATTTAAAATAACATTGATTTTAGCTTTGAAAAAAAAAAAAACTTGAGCAAGATTTGAAGACCATGTAGCTTAGTGTCAAAGTCATGACATTCATTTTTAAAAACAACAAACTACATGTTAATATTTTTATTTTAACTAAAGTTTGCTTACCAATCTTAATGAGAACAATGAAGGAAAACTGACTCATAACAGTTTTATGAAATACATATATTAGTGAATTATTACTGATCTTATATAATGGGGGCAATTCTTATGTAATATCAGCTGAGGATAGGAACTCTCCATTAATTCTGTGTAGTGTGCGTCATTCTGTTCTTTTGTACACCAAGGGTGCTAATACAATATTGTTGATGTAAAGCTGAATGTAAAGAGCAGCTTCTTCTTCTCTCAGTGATTATCTCCATTTATTTGTACACTCTCTGTGCCATAAAAACGAGTGAAATGACACCTGCTGCAGAAACAGGAACGGTTTTATCTGTCGGTCAACAAATGCATTATGAGGTTTGAACATGCCTCTGACTTCAAAGTCGTTTTAACTCATGAAACAAAGATAAAAAACTAAGGTCCATAAGATTCCAAATCTGAATTTCAAACCAGACATTTAAGATTAGCTAATGCCACAAAAAAAAGCAGTATTTATGATTTTCGTTTTTCAAAAACAGCAAATAATTAGTGAAAAAAACAGTGTAGATCTTTTTTTTAAATTTGACTTAGTATTTAATTTGAATTTTTTTTTTTTTTTTAGTTTTACAGCAGTTTCAAGTGCACTTTTTAGATGTAATGTAATTGCAGAAGCTCACTGGTAGAAGATGGGATTCTTGCAAACGGATGAACAGAAATCCACTAGCAGTATATTCCCTATGACGTGATACCTGGAAATAATATTTTAATCCATATTATTGTGCAGAAAATAAACCTTTGTTGCTAGTTTGGATTAAGGGAGGAAGAGACTACCTGAGATGTATCCACTCAAACACAAAAATCTGCTACAGTAAGATAAAAGTGGTGACATTTCAGACACAGAAGAAACATTTACCAAAGCAGATTTATCCGCTTGCTCATCAAAGTACTGGAAGATTTTCAACCACCCTACCCCACCAGATGGCAGTAAAACCAAATGTAATGTGTTTTTATTTATTTAAATGAAATTACAAATATGTTTGAATACTTTTTCCTTGTATGAATGTTACACTAAATGTGATTTTAAGGAACTGTTTCATTCTTCGGGGTCTGTTGAAAAAGGTGGGAACACAACTCGTGATTGCTTGGAGGCCACTCAAGTCGTTAAACTCACAGCCTCAGAAATGTACATCAGGCAAAAAAAGAAACAGCTTAGAGAATAGGAGCTTAAAAAGCCTCTAATTTTTTTATAACTTTAATTAAGATGTGGTGTGAGGTATTCCAGTCCACAGAGTCTCCCTCATTTTAATCATCTTGATGAGGGGAAAAAAGCTAAATTTGGGGGATTCTTCAAATCTATTTCTTTTTATTTTGCCATTATCAATACCAAGCTCTTATTAGTTACAAGTTATCTATTTATTGGCAAGAGAATGTGAAAGCACTTAAAGTCCTCATACATTATGCAAGTGAGTGGGATGTAAGGTGGGTGGCGAGGAGCAAAATCTAAAATAAGATTCCTTTTCTCTTTTCTCCCTGGCTGTGTAAGCCAGTATTGTAGGGTCTTAAAGATTGCCAGTGCAAGCTTGTGTTTGTTTAGTCACATATTTTAATCATCCCCGGTAGAATTACATTGGACAGCAGTTGCCATGGATAATTAAAGAAATTTCTTCTGCAGGCTGCAGTGGGAGGATATTGCAAAGGTTTGCCAACTGGTCAGAACAGACACTTGAAAATGAAAGAAGCCCTTCATGCACAGCAGATACTTTAGCTTCCTATGATGAGTCTATGTTTATCCCTAGACTTGTGTGTTCTCTGAACTCCCGTTGACCCTTAAAGAATGGTTTGTTGCACCAAGAACAAATTATTTTTTCAAGACTGAAAATTTTTCTAATTTTTTTTTTTTTTAACATGGGTTAAAAGAACCTAAAACTTTGGTTAAAGTCCCACTTTGATCATGTTTTGATCTATTCTAAAAGCATTCTCAGTGGTATTTTAATTATTATTATGCCAATTTTAGTCAAAATAAAAAAATAAATAAAAACTGTGCTGCAGTAGTTTATTAGAAATTCACCACTGGGTTGTGGGCAGGACTGTTGGTGTGGATATACCTTGACCTCACTTCCCATCATCCCTTTGTTAACATTAAAGGGCCTTTATCATGGTAGATCTTTTGGTTTGTCAGGGTCAGTTCTTCACTGGTTTTCCTCTTATCTGGTCAGAGTTTCAGTTTCATGGCTAATGTCTAAGTCGGCAGACTTATTGTGTGGTGTTCCTCAAGGCTCTGTTCTGAGTCCTGTCCTGTTTCTGTTATACATGAGTTCCCTTGGAAAGACCATCCAGGAGTTCAGTGATGTCTCCTATCACTGCTTTGCTGATGGTATCCAGCTATATTGTTTTTTTAAGCCTTCTGAGACGCACAAGCTTGACTCTCTGACAAACTGTTTGATGCAGATAAAACAATGGCTTCGTAAAAACTCTCTGCAGCTAAACTCAGAGAAAACAGAAACATTGGTCGAGCTCCTTCATGTGACTGGGATTTGACTGCTCCCTAAAGACCATTGGTGGGCTGAGATCTGTGGATCAGAACTTGTTGATGGGTTCTCTTTTAAGTTTTTTATGTATTTTTAACTTCACCTTGTGACTTTTGTTCTGTGAAAGGTGCTATATAAATAAAACGTACTTACTTCAGTGTATCATATTGTTCATTCTTCACAAAAAAAAACCCCAACGTGGTATTTTGATCCATTCATGCATTTCTGAGTATTCCTCTAAAAACCTGAACTCTGAGCACCAGCCCCTCCAAACCAACTTATATTGTGACGTAGATAAGTGAGGAACAGCCCCTTCCAGGAAGAGTCAGCACTGCACCCAGGCTAACATAAACACCCACTTTCTCAGTGGAGCTAGCAGTGATCGGCTAAAACACTTTTAATTTATATGCACAATATTCACATCCATGTTTGCAAAAGTTTGGATGTTGTTTGATTTCAGAGATCGAGTCATCTTACTTCCAGGTAGGAAAATAAGCTGAGAAAATAACTCATACTTCCTTAAAAAAAAATTTATTTACTGCGCCAAAGTATTATCATTTACATGGACATTGTTTTCTCTGAAAGGCTCAAGAAAAGCACTACATAGGCTCTTTAACATTACAGTTGGAACAAAATGGCGAGTAATATTAGAGCTATCCAGCCATACAGTTTTGAGTCTGATGTCAGCTCAGACGAGAAAAAAAAGACGTCTATGGATTTTTTTATCTCCATGTGGACGCATCAGAATGGAGCGGAGCAGGGAACTTGAGGCTTGCCGTAGTATCTTCTGCGTCACAGCTGCAGGCTTTTTCCAATGAAATCTGAATTTGAATTTGAATTAAAAAAATTCTCATTAACCCAATTTTAAGCTTAGTTTCTTATTAAATGTCCTCAATCATGGGAAAAAAGCCACAAGAACATTTTAAAAACACCAAAAATAAGATTTTTGTTGGAGTGGGTTTTTAACAAATATGTATTATTCACAACCCACACTTTAGCTTGTCTTGTTTTTCTCCAATTTTCCTTTTTGCACATATAAACTTCATGTGTCTTGTGCATCTTAACAGAAAAAAACATGTTGTAAGTGCACATTAAATGTGTGTGTGGGCCTGTGTGTATTTATGTGTGTGGGTTTAGTTATTTGCCCATTCTACCAGGGCTCCCATCTCCATGGCTCCCTACAGATCCTGTCACTTCTTGTATATATGTGTACAGATGACTGCTAAAATCCTGTTTGCAAAGACAGAAACAGCTCTGTTGGAGCATGCTCAGTGATGAGGTCTGGAAACCTTAACATCTGATGGCGTGAGGTAGAGCGGGGTTGCAGTGGTGAGTCAGCTGTTCTTACTTTTGCACCCAAAAGCAGATGGTTTTGTACTGACAGCACGGAACTAAAGAGCATATCTGAGACTTCTCTCAATCATTTATAGTAAACGAAAGAAATCCTAAAATTAGTCATCCCTGTTCCTACTTAGTTCTTTGGTTATTAATGTCTTTCTGTTATTTCAAGTAGTGTCAAACCCAAAAATTGTAGAATAATGCATCAGTGGTTGACAGAGTAATAAGAGACTGTGCCAATCCTGGAAGTAGTGTTATATTAAAAACAATTGGCATAGGTCTTGAATGCCAATAAATGTATATACAGTACAGATCAAATGTGTGGACACACCTTCTCATTCAAATAAATGGGAAGGTATATATATATATATATATATATTGCATGTATATATTTATGTATTGTATGTATATATATATATATATATATATATATATATATATATATATATATATATATATATATATATATATATATATATATATATATATATATATATATATGTGTGTATGACCCCCAAGCTTGAGGAGTGGCTACAAGAAATACCTGGAAAGACCTCAGCCCAGAAAAGCGCAGTGCTAGGAACAGCTAAGATACTGCGCAGGACCCTCAAGCTCCCAGGCCTCTGGTAGAGGACCCGAGCTTGGAGGAGAAACCACCCGCGGAGGGTGAGAGGGGCGTTTATATATATATATATATATATATATATATATATATATATATATATATATATATATATATATATATCGCAACTCAACCAGCGAAAGTGTACGCTCAGTGGCAGGGTCAAAACAGCCGAGCAGACCCACCAAGGCTAGAAACTGAACAGTACTGGAAAAGTATATGGGAGAAAGAGACAGCACATAACAGCAATGCCCAGTGGCTGGTCTCTCTGAGAAAAGAACACAGCAACCTCCCTGAACAGAATCCAGTAACCATCACAGTGGCAGACATCCAAGAAAGAGTCTCAGGTATGAAGAACTGGACAGCACCGGGCCCTGACATGATACATGCCTACTGGCTAAAGAAGCTTACCACACTCCACGAACGCCTGGCAGCACAAATGAACCAGCTGCTAAGAGATGGGACTCACCCCGAATGGCTAACGGAAGGGCGAACGATCCTAATCCAGAAGGATCCCTCAAAGGGTGCAGTCCCATCCAACTACGGACCAATAACCTGTCTCTCCACAACATGGAAGCTCATGTCAGGCATCATTGCAACCAAGATAAATAGGCACATGGATCAATTCATGAGTAACACACAGAAGGGCATTGGTAGAGACTCCAGAGGAGCCAAACACCAACTCCTGGTCGACAGAACAGTCGCCCAAGACTGCAGGTCACGACACACCAACCTGTGCACAGCCTGGATTGATTACAAGAAGGCCTATGACTCAATGCCACACACATGGATCACTGAATGCTTGGAGCTGTACAACATCAACAGGACTCTAAGAGCCTTCATAAGAAACTCAATGAAGCTGTGGAAAACCACCCTTGAAGCCAATGGGAAACCACTTGCACAAGTGTCCATCAAATGTGGGATATACCAAGGTGATGCTCTGTCCCCACTGCTGTTCTGCATAGGTCTGAACCCCCTCAGCCAAATAATCAACAAGACTGGCTATGGATACCGACTCAGAAATGGGGCCAACATCAGTCACCTCCTCTACATGGATGACATCAAGCTATATGCTAAGAACGAGCGTGACATTGACTCCCTGATCCACACCACCAGGATCTACAGTAATGACATTGGGATGTCATTCGGGCTCGAGAAATGCAGCCGGATGGTGACAAAGAGAGGCAAGGTAGTCCACACAGGGGGGGTCTCACTCCCAGAAGGAACAATAGCAGACGTTGAGGACAGTTACAAGTACCTTGGAATTCCCCAGGCAAATGGCAACCTGGAGCAGGCAACAAGGAAAGCTGCAACAGCTAAGTACCTTCAACGAGTAAGGCAAGTCCTGAAAAGCCAGCTCAATGGCAAGAACAAGACCCAGGCAATAAACAGCTATGCACTGCCAGTTATCAGATACCCTGCAGGAATAATAAGATGGCCAAAGGAAGAGATACAGACCATGGATGTTAAAACACGGAAGCTCCTCACCATGCATGGAGGGTTCCATCCCAAATCCAGCACTCTGAGACTGTATGCTAGCCGCAAGGAAGGAGGCCGAGGGCTAGTGAGCGTAGAAGCCACTATCCAGGATGAAACATCCAAGATGCATGAATACATCAAGCTCAAGGCCCCAACTGACAGTGTGCTCAGTGAATGTCTCAGGCAATGGAGAGCAGAGGATACAGTGCTGGAGGACAGATCCTCATGGGAGGACAAACACCTGCATGGGATGTACCACCGGACCATAACTGAAGTGGCTGATATCAAGAAGTCCTACCAATGGCTAGAAAGGGCTGGCCTACAAGACAGCACTGAAGCGCTCATCCTGGCAGCTCAGGAACAAGCCCTGAGCACCAGAGCGATAGAGGCTCAGATCTACCACACCAGACAAGACCCAAGGTGTAGGCTGTGCAAAGAGGCGCCTGAAACAATCCAGCACATAACTGCAGGATGTAAGATGCTGGCAGGTAAAGCATACATGGAGCGGCACAATCAAGTGGCTGGAATAATATACAGGAACATGTGTGCAGAATATGGACTGGAAACCCCAAGGTCAAAATGGGAAACACCTCCGAAGGTGGTAGAGAATGAGAGGGCAAAGATCCTGTGGGACTTCCAGATCCAGACTGATAGGATGGTAATGGCGAACCAACCAGACATCGTAGTGGTGGATAAAGAACAGAGGAAAGCCGTTGTGGTGGATGTGGCAGTGCCAAGCGATGGGAACATCAGGAAGAAGGAACATGAGAAACTGGAGAAATACCAGGGACTCAGAGAAGAACTGGAGAAAGCCTGGAAAGTGAAGGTGAAGGTGGTGCCTGTGGTAATTGGAGCACTCGGGGCAGTAACCCCCAAGCTGGAGGAGTGGCTACAACAGATACCTGGAAAGACCTCAGACCTCTCAGTCCAGAAAAGCGCAGTGCTAGGAACAGCTAAGATACTGCGCAGGACCCTCAAGCTCCCAGGCCTCTGGTAGAGGACCCGAGCTTGGAGGAGAAACCACCCGCGGAGGGTGAGAGGGGCGTTTTTTTTATATATATATATATATATATATATATATATATATATATATATATATATATATATATATATATATATATATACAATATATATTCTAGTGATTTTCTTATTAACCTTATTGTGTGATGACTATGGATGTGATGACTATGGTACAAAAAAAGACTAAATAAATAATGACAGCACTTCAACTGTTTGTGCATCCTGAACAGCATTAGTTAAACAAATTCCAAAAACACTTAGCTCTGTTGCAACGATTTAGGATTAAAATGAGAATTAAAGCATTCCTAAAGCAAAAAGTTACATGTGTCCTCCAGAGAAAATAAAAGCATTTTAAATTTACATTTTTGACATTTGGCATTAAAAAAACATTTAACTTTGCCACAGTGTATGGGGGATTCAAAAGTAAAAATGCAAGTCTAGGTAAAAAGAAAAGCTATAGCAGAATAATTTTTTCCCTTGCAACTTGGCTTCCATTGGCGTTCCATCCCTTCATCCATTTTAATAATTCTGAAAACAGCAAAAAAAACTTTTACTAATAACTTTAGAATTAATAGCAGAAAATATGCAAATTCCACCAAAAACTGTATGGACTGGAGTGTCACCATCAGTAAAAATGCTGAATCTGCTGAAACTGAAAGAGTTCACAGAGCAAGTGTCACATTTCATCTCTGCAAACTGATTTACCTGGTTAAACACACTGACTCCTGCTAAACATGGGATCCATCAGGAAATGTGACGAATATGTGCCTAATTAAAAAAAAACTAGCAAAACATCACATGTATCTTATATTTGTTGTTTTCTTATGTGTTATTATGAATGTAAAGTAAAACCTAAGCCTATAAAGAAGCTGAAAGGGGGTTACTATTTCCAAGCAGCAACAAACCTATAACATTTAAGTCCCATTTGCTGCTCAAATACTGGAAAATTAACCAAAATTGGGTAAACTTGCTGAGTGGCCTAGTGGTAGAGTGTTTCTTCTCCCTGAAACTAGGAAAAGATGGGTTAAAATCCCCAGTTGGGTCATACCAAAGACTTTGCTCATTCCTCCTCCAGGGGAGTGGTAAAAGGCAGAGGGCAAACTTCACACACTCCATGTGTATCAACAAATGAGCCATTAACTATGACTGCAGCACTAGCAAAACAAATCAATGCACACTGGCAGGGCTCTTATGAAGAAGAAAAAATAATTTTTGCTACAATTCTGCTTACGGGAAACATACCTGTTCTAAAAAACAACGACAACATTTAACTTGCTTCTATTCCAGGGTTGTGAACAGTTTGTATGATTTTACTTTAAATGTGCTCTCTCTGCATCTCTTCTTCCTCTTGCAGAGGTTGGGGAGCATAGGGACATGTACAGCTACAGTCAAAAGTCCTCTTTGCTCTGTATTTTCTCATCTTTTGAGATAGACTGTTTAATATTTCATTCATAAAAATGTACAGCTACTGTAGTTTCAGCGAAATGCACTTGAGCATGTACAGTAGATGCTGTCGATGTTGCAGGTAATGGGAGCCCACCTTAATTTATGCTGACCTGATGCAGCATGTGTGGCGCCTCAGGTCCAAGACATTGTAGCATTAATGAAACATGAATATAGAACTGATGTGAAAACTAGTGCTGCTTGTTGAAAATCAGTATCAATGTTGCTCTGACTTTGACTGCAAATAAAAGTGTTTGCTATGCTGCCTTACTTAATGCTTGTAAATTTACTCACATGATCATCTGTGTTTAATTAAGGTTTACAAAAATAAAGATCACTTTTTTACTTTCCTAGAGGATCAAAATGAGATGATCCAAGGATTTGGCAAAAGGATGGTAAATATCGTCAGCCTAATAGCATTTCTGCCTAACTCATTTTTTTTGCCAAATTGAGATTTTGGCCTAACTCTACTCTCCTTTGGTGAAAAAAAAAGGTGTTTTTTCTTCTTTTCCAAAAACCTGAAAAAATGAGTTAGGCAGATATGCTATTAGGCTGACAATATGGATTTGTTTGAAATGTCTGAACTTCAGACATACGGTGGCTGCACAGTGGTGCAGTGGTTAGCGCTGTCGGTTCACAGCGAGAAGGCCCTAGTACAAATCCTTGCTGGGACCTTTCTATGTGGAGTTTACATGTTCTCCCCATGCATGAGTGGGTTTTCTACGGTCACTCTGGATTCCTCCCACAGCCAAAAACATGGTTCATTGGTTGATTGGTTACCCAAAATTGTACCTAGATGTGCATGTGTGAGTTTGTGTGGCAGTGAATGTGTGCCCTGCAACAGACTGGCAACCTGTCAGTACCCCGCCTGAAGTTTACAAATGGTTCATATTTTTCAACTTCAAAGAAATCAAATTTATTCCATGCAGCTCTTCATTTTAAGATCAGGAAACAGAGCAAGAAAAATAAGACCACTAGAAAATATAAAATGGTTTATTAAAAACTCAGGTTTATGTCTTCCAGGAGCAGCTGGAAACTAGCTATTTCTAGAAAACCAGCAGTTTGATAGAGTCAAAACAGAACTTTAACTGGACTTGAAATGACAAGACATTGAGATTATATGACTTCTAAATCCTTTTTGGGGTCATAACGCTTCTGCTGTTGGGCGAAGGTGGGGTACACCTTCCCTTGCAGGGCCACACAACCACACTCACCTAGGAACAATTTAGAGTGACAAATTGACCTGTGACACACATATTTAAACTTTGCAGTGCCCAGAAAAAACGCACACATGCCTGAGGATGACATGCATGTCTGCGGCACAGGAGTGTGTATTTTACTGACTTCCAATGGATGACCCTGACTGTGCGAAATACTTCTTTCACCAGAATAAGACCAGGGGCCTCATTTATAAAACTCTGCGTAGGATTTGCGTCAGAAGTGGCGTACGCATGAAACATAGGACGTGCGTACGCACAGAAATATTCGGATTTATAAAACCGTGCGCACGCACATCCTACGCATCTTTCCCTTAATAAATCACAACCAGTTCTAAATGCTGCGCAGCTTTTGCGGCTTCATGACACGCCCATAGTTGCCCATAAATAGTCCGTGAAACGCCCACAAATGAATATTCATTGATAGCGAAACCATGGCAAACACAGAGAAAATAAAAAAAAAAACGGAACTTCACTCGATGTGAAGTAGAAGTTATCGTTGGCGAGGTGGAAAAGAGAAGAAAAATGTTGTTTGGAGGGCACAGTGTGGGCATTACTAATGCCGAAAAAGCACGTGAGTGGCAAACAGTGACAGACGGACATCAAAGTCGGGGCAAAAAACGTCTGGCGCTGCATCGCTCGAGTGTGTCTGCCACGGGTGGGGGGCAGGGGACACCGGAGCTGACCCCTCTTGATGAGAGAGTGGCGGCAATTATTGGGGAGTCCCTTTTACGTGGAGTAGTGACTGAGGCGGGGGGTGGGGGGTGTCGGGGAGGACACCGACGTGCCTGATGCACCGGGTGACACACCCCCAAAAGCTCCAACAGGACGGCTCGAAGAAGTCGGAACCGGCTCATAAGCCACTCGTCCTGATGCGTTTACTCCCAATTCTTCCATTTGCCACATCGTCTAAGATCCAAGATCAGCCATTGTGCGTCATTACGCATTGTGATGGAGCATTTTATTTCCATCCATTTAATTGCATCTGACA
This sequence comes from Oryzias curvinotus, assembly GCA_023969325.1. Lineage (NCBI taxonomy): Eukaryota > Metazoa > Chordata > Actinopteri > Beloniformes > Adrianichthyidae > Oryzias > Oryzias curvinotus. The sequence goes on along the minus strand of CM043719.1, from coordinate 12,174,359 downwards.
AGCTACAGATGTCTGTAATAATCCACGTGGAAATGGGAAATTGTTCATCAAATGTAATTTCTTGTTGCTTTCTGAATGGTTGAGACATACGCCATACATTGTTTTATCAAAAATCAAACAAACTAAAGGCATATGCATGAATACCATAATTCCGTAGCTTACGAAGAAATGTTTTACTATGAAAACAACTTTCCCCAGTGAACAATTGATCTGTCTGTCTGTCTGTCTGTCTGTCTGATTCGCACGCATCTGGCGGCGCGTGCACACGCAGCGGCTCTATCGGCTTTATTGTTTTTAAAAGAATGTATTTTTAAGTCGTTTATTTATTATTTTATATGCTGCTTGCACTTTGGAATGAGAGGAAAGCAATTTCATCTGTGCTGTATGTCTTACGGATGCAGCATATTTGACAATAAAGCTGACTTTGACTTTGACTATATCTGCTCCACCAGACGGACACATTGACGAGAATATCAGTTTTGTACATTATTTCGTTCTGTTAACTATATTATTTATGAGGATGAATTGCACAACATGCCAATATTGCAGAACATCTTTCTCTTTTCTTTTTGCAAGTAAGTGTTCATTTGAATTTCTGTTGTAATTGTCGTTTGATTTTCTTTTTGTTTGTTTCACTGCTGATCGATCAAACAGGTGTTCGTGTAGCTGTTCATTGTGAGACTTGCTTTGTGAAGTCTTCATGAGAAAAGTGAAGTTATTCATGAGAGGCAGTATTGTCATTTTCACTTTCACGTGTTTCTTCCATCTGCCGACGGTGTCGCCGTTTCTCATTTTACCCGTTTTTGTGCGTACGCCTGGGTCAGAGCTTGCGTGAAGGACCGCACATTTTCCCGTCAAGTTTGCTTTTTATAAATCTCAACTATTGCGTAGAGAGTGGCGTACGCTTTCTTTTGTGCGTACGCAACGTTTATAAATGAGGCCCCAGCTGTTCAAAGACTTAAAATAAAAAAAAACAAACTTGGTCATTTTCAGCGACAAAAGGACAATATATTTGCCGATCCAGTGTAAAATAAAACATTTTCAGGATGGTTATGGAAAAATCAATACAACAGTCTGACTTTTTTTTAGCAGTGGATGTATTTGCCTCTGTGATTTCAATTTTCTCCTTGAGCTAAGTCACATTTTATTATTATTTTTTAGAGAGCCATGTTTTTGTGTCCTTTTGTAAAAAATAAAAGTTCTTGGTTTCACAGCAGTGGGTGGAACTGTAACAGAACATAACGTTTTCAGAAGTTCTCCTGGAGCCAACTTGTTTGTTAGTGTGGGTGGGTTTGTGCACACTTATGTGAGAAACATTCAAGATTGCAGTTCTGCTGCAGTAAATTAAGATGACATCATTTTTTTCAATGAAACACGAAAATATTCAGTTTGTAAGATGAACGGTGTTGTTACTTTAAAAAATGGCAGCATACGTGGAGATTTGCTCAGCTGTTCTGCAATCTCAAATCACAGAAGCAACTCCAAACAATCGTTGTTTTTTTTTACTATGTGACATTTTAAGCAGAACCCTTAAACTGAGTCCTGATCACATATAGCTGTAGCTGAGAGGATAAATAGAATCTATGAACATTAAATATAGACAAGAACGGAGGGAAGAAATGGACAGTGTTAGCACTGAATCCTTTTCTCAGAGAGGGTTTTCAGAGTTCACTGGAGTGAGAAGCAAAAAGCTCCCCAACCAAAAGCAAATTTTAAGCTTACATAACCTGTTTCACTGTGCCTTTGACAAAAAAGCAGGGACCGTGTGTGATTCCTTGCTTTTGAACGCGCTAACTGCACATTTTTGAACGTGCATTTAGCCCACAGAGTTCATACTGAATGAGCAGGAAGGATAATCTTCTTTTTGTTTTGCTACTGTTTAAATGGCGTACACTTATATAGTGCTTTCCTAGGCAGTCACAGACCCATTCACCCAATCACACACACATTCACACACTGGTGGCGGCTCTGCTGCCAAGCACGGGCACCCGTCTGCCACCAGGGGCAGGGTGGGGTTCAGTGTCTTGCCCAAGGATGCATCGACTCACGGGCGTGCAAGGCGGGAATCGAACCTGCAATATTGCTATCATGGATTGACCGCCCTACCACTGCACCACAGCTGCCCCATGGTACTAGTACTAGTACCACATGTCCTCTACCTACAGTTGGAAAAGGCTTGGTGCAAGGCTTGGTGTTGAAGCGGTGCAAATCTCGTGAACCTTACACCAGGCTTTTTTTTTTCACAGCTATTTTCTGATATATGAAAGACTTGAAGTCATAGAATTCTGGCCAGGCACAAACCACAAATATTCATTTCTACTCACAGCGAGGAGGCTCTTGTTTAAATCCCAGCTGGGACCTTTCTGTTTGAACTTTTCATGTCCTTCCAGTGCATGCATTGGTTTTCTCCAGGCACTCTGGCTTCCTCCCACAGCAAAAAAAAAAAACATGCTTCATTGGTTGATCGATTACTCTAAATTAGGTGCGACTGTAAGTGTGTGTATGGGTGAGTAATTGTGTGGCCCTGCAACAGATTGGTGAGGAGGGTGTACCGCGTCTTCGTCAAACAGTAGCCAGAGTAGGCCCTGGCAGACCCAGAGAGGGATGAAGTGGGTTAAGAAAATGGATGGATGATCAATTTTGGTCACCAAAATTTGTTGGCACATCCATGAATTAAAAAGACTGCCATGGATACAATACTACCAAATCCGATTCCCTGATTGGTCAAAGTTTAACCTGGTGTAATGTTTAACGTGTGATTACTGACCGCACATTTTATAAATAGAGCCCAAAAAAGGTTGTAGAAACTTGCGTAGCGACACATGCACACGAGAGTTTTGAACGTGGAAGCCAGAAACATGAATTTACCTGCGTTTACATAGACTTTTCATTGGTGAGCATCTCAAAGGAGATAAGAAATGACAGAATCCATGAAGACACAGGAACCAACATGTAGAGTAAACAAAACAGTTTCAGTTTTTAGAGCAAACAATTAGACCAAAGAACAGGTTTAATCTTGATAAAGAAAGAGAGGGTTGCCCAAACTCCTCCTCCCAGTTTGCTAAATTTGTTTGGCATTGGCCACAGCAATAAGACAGAGATAAGCTGTGAAGGAAAACATATTTTGAAAACATCATGATGACTACTAAACCATTTCAGCCACAGTAATGGTTGTTGAAAGGAGCGGATGGATGGATGGGAGGTCAAGCAAATGCTTGAGAAGCATGAAGGCTCCAGTGTTCCCTGTGACCTCCTTCCCATCTCAGAAGGGCTGCTGGATCATGCAGCTGCATTTGGGTATGGTAGGTTGAATAGCATCAGCCAGACTGAGAGTGAGGAAGAAGGCACGTAAAACAAGAGGAGGGAGCTTGGAGGAGGGAGGGCGGGAACAGGGGTGGCTGTGAGTGCTCTATGCAGCACAGATCTGCTGAGAGCACCAGGGCAGAGCTCCGTCACAGTCCACAGCTGCAGGGCTGCCACCGCAGTCCAGAGGAAATCCTACCCACTCCACAGAAGAAAAGGCACATAATACTGCAAGATTAAAAAAGAAGACAAAGAGGCTAAACAGGTGAGAACGAATAGTTTCTTGCTGTCTTTTGACCAAAGAGAACTTCCCTAGGGAAGTGGCTCGCTACATTCAGCTTATGGACTTCAATTAATAATTGATCCTGTGCTTATTTTGACTTGTGGTACATAACTTTTTTACTTTAAAAGTTGAATTGTGGCATTTTTTAAATCAAATTTGACATCTAAACTAATTGTTTTGACATGGATATCTGTTTCCTAAGACTCCTACTGCTTTAAAATGACACCAGAGTATCAAGTATAACTAAATGTAAGATTATTTAGAAAATAAACAAAGCCTGATCATTTTTAACTTTTGTCACTAAATCTGTATTCTGCCATAAATGTATTATTTTTTGTTCTTTTCTCCACAAAGGTCCACCCAATACATAATGGAACATTTCAAAAGACATTGAGGAAGGTTCTACTTTGCAAGGAGGATTACTACCCAACATCTGCCTCTGCTGTACTTTCTTTAACTTTTACGATAATTTTGGAAGAAAGCTGCCCCTTCTTTCCTGCCTCCACACAGACATGGCTGGCTGCACCAGGCGCTGCAGGCAGGGCATGCTTAAATTAATCCAGTCCCTGCAGAGACTGGTTTTTGGAACCCTCACAAAAGGTAAGCCTGCTTTGCACTGACTCATTCCCCCAGATGTAATCAGTTTCATTTTTTTTAGATTTGATACTCTAAGAAGTCAACTCATAGTCTCTCCTGTGCCAAAGGGAATTTACCCATGACATTTAAAAAGTATCTAGTGCTGAAAAACAGAAAGTTTACTTTATCCAAACAGTGTCGATTCCACTTCCAGCTTGCATTTTGTTAACATGGTTTTGGGAAGAATTCAGTGCCCCGATGCCGCAATCAGTTTCTTGACAGTCAAGTGTCCTGCCCAGTGATCCCCAACCTTTTTCAGGCTATGGACCTTACAAATTTTTTGTTACAAGGAATATTTTCTGCCCTGTATGAGGATGAAGTCCAATTTATATTCTTTTTTTTTCTTTTTTAGCCTCCAGTTTCCCTGTACTTTTAAAGTTTACCTTCATCCTCTGTAAAAATTTCTGCATTTGATTTATTTTTTTTTTAGTACACTAGATTTTGTGTAGTAACAATTAAAGAGTGATAGAATAGATAGATTAATAAATAGATTTTCCCTTAACACATAACTGTCAAAGTGGAAGCTAAAAAAAATCAGTTGCCAATTTCTAAATTTTAAGGTGCGACTGGTAAATCCAAAAATAAATAAATAAAAATAAAGTCACTGAAACTGGTATTTTCTTAATATAATAATAAACATGAATCCACTGTTTGAGCAACTTTATTAGCAGCATCCTCGCAACATTATATTATGCAGTATTCTGAAGGTGTGTGGTAACAACTGTCTCAATAAATCCATATTTGGCCGTAAGAATTTCTGCTTTACTTCTGTTAAACTGCTTAATCATCTGTTAATTTCAGCTTTCTTTTTCTTTGAAGTCAAAGACTCCTCTTTCCCTATTGGCTCTTTCTTGTGAAAAGAAAAATTCTAAATATGTTTGTTGTTCGTCAATTTTGCTAGCTTGGGGGTTTCCATTTAGCGATCGGAGCAGCCGCTTTAAGAAAGTAGCGGATGTATTATCAAGATGTGACAGAGCCATTTGAAAAGCCTCTAGAATGTGGTAGAGAATCCAGTAGTTATCCAAAATAAAAACTTCCTTCAGAATCAGATTATATTATAAATATAACAGAAAAAATGTAGGTTGTGTTTTTTTTTCTCTGCGGACCAGTACTAACTGTCCCACAGTCTGAGTCCCGAAGGTTGGGATCCGCTGCTTTAGCCTACGTATTTTGTGGCTTCAAAACCTTTTCAGCAAAGTGAACAGATATACAAAATTTGTGTAACCACAGTTAGATTTATAGCTTTCAAAACCTTTCTCTAATTAAAGTCTTCAGCATTTGTCTAGTTTAGTTGATTTTCTGGGATTATTGACAAACAGATGCAGTTTAAAGATTTGACGTCTTAAAAAATATAAAAAGTCAATGGTTTCTGGAAAGGAAAGGGATCAATAAAAAGGACAATTTGTGGTTTGCAAAATTATTTTTTTCTTTCTAAATAAGAAACCCTTCACAATGAGGTTTTTTTTCTTGCTTCTGTTTGCTTCGGACCATAAAGACTGGACTGTATAGGAACAGAAGATGATCATTTGATTTGATGACTTTTGATTAACCTGCCTCTACAGTTATTAAGCAACATAAATTGATTCACTCCTTCCCAGTGGAACAAGGTGATTAACTGGTAATGCCCGCCTCCTGCCTTACAGCCTGTGAGATGATGGTCTGGAAATAGTGGCGGAGTATCTGAGTCTCTAGTTTCAACTGTATAGCTTTAAGCTTATGTACTTTATTATTTATCAAGCATCCCTTATTAAAAAGTAGTATATTTAAGTGTCCTACAAGTAGGCTTTACCTATTTTATACAAAAAGTGAGGTAGTATACTTGTAGACTTTACATTTTTCAATTTAGTCTGAAGAAGTATTGAGTCAGTATACTTCCTACAATGTACATAGTCTATAGTGTACTTGGTATACTCATACTCAAGTATGTTTTATAAAGTAAACTTCAAGTTTACAACTTTTTGCTAAAGTAAGGAAGTCAAATTAAGTTTAATAGATTTTTGCTAACATTTTTACTTTTTGGGATCAATAAAAGAGAGCAACTGGGGGGTTATGTAACAAGAAAACAGTCTATTTGCTAAATGAAAAGCCACAATAACCTTTATGTACACTTTATAACTACAGTATATTGAACAAGCAACTGTTTGTTTGTTTTTTTATTTGTGGAGAGATATGAAAAAAATGTATTTTATATAAACTGTCTTTAACATGTTTACACTAATAGAGTAACCCAGTTATGTTGTTTTGATATTACCAAGCAGAGTTTGGTGGCTTTATGCATCAAATGCGTACTTGTTTTTGTTGTCTAAGAAAAGCTTCTGAATGCTTAAATGTTCATTCCACCAGCAGTTATTGGGAGTTAAAGTTTCAAAGAGATTGCCCATCTTTGGGGAAGTGGAATCAACCTCTATTTGACTTTTCATACGGTCTGTTTATTCCATTTGAAAGTAAATGGTTAAGCTTGCATAAGCATTAGTCATGCTCTCCCCTCAGGCCACAGTTAGGATGTACTCTTAAAAGATCTGCTTCTTTACATTTTCAGAGCCTTTCCTGTCCCACAGTCGAAAGTTTCGTTTTAGCCAAAACCACACAATGTGTCTCAGAGTCAGCCTATAGCTGTAAATCAGAGCCAATAGATACAAATACATCTGCTTTTACTTCCAGAAAAGGAAATCTGCAGTCTAGCATGACTATAGACTCACCGGCCACTTTATTAGGTCCACTTTACTACCGGTTTGGACCCCATTTGCCTTCAGAACGGTCTTAATCCTTTTGGCATAGATTCAGCAAGGTACATCCCTTAGAGAGTTTATTCCATATTGACATGACAGCATCTCACAGTTGCTGCAGATTTGTCAGCGGCACATCCATGATGCCAATCTCCCATTCCACCACATCCCAAAGGTGCTCTATTGGGTTGAGACCTGGTGACTGTGAAGGCCATTTGAGTCCAGTGAACTCATTGGTATATTCAAGAAACCAGAGGATTCCAGCCTTACAACATAGAGTGTTATCCTGCTGGAAGTAGCCTTCAGAAGATGGTTATAAAGTATTGAACAGCAACAATATTCAGATAGGCTGTGGCATTGTAACCATGCTCAGTTGGTGCTAAGGACCCAAAGAAAAATACCCTCACACCATTACACCACAACCACCAGTCTGCAGCTGTTGATCCAAGGCAGGATGGATCCATGCTTTCATGTTGTTGACACCAAATTCTGACCCAACCATCCGAATGTCGCAGCATTTGAATGTCCAAATGTCTCATCAGACCAGATAATGTTTATCCAATCTACTATTGTCCACTTTTGGTGAGTTTGTGTGAATTGTAGCCTCAGTTTCCTGTTCTTAGCTGATGTGGAACCTGGTGTGGTCTCCTGTTGCTGTAACACATCTGCCTCAAGGTTGGATGTGTTGTTTGTTGAGATGCTCTTCTGCAGACCTCAGTTGATAGCAGTGATTATTTGAGTTACTGTTGCTTTCCATCAGTTGGAACCAGGCTGTTTATTCTCCTCTGACCTCTGGTATCAACAAGACATTTCCACCCACAGAACTGCTGCTCACTGGATATTTTCTCGTTTTTGGAACATTCTCTGGAAACAACCATGCTACGTTCAAAGTCACTTAAATCACCTTTCTTCTCCATTATGATGCTCTGTTTGAACTGCAGCAGATTGTCTTGACCATGTCTACATGCCTACATAAACTGAGATGCTGCCATGGTGTTGGCTGATGAGAATTTTGCGTTAACGAGCAGTTGAACAGGTGTGCCTAGTAAAGTAGCCAGGAAGTGCATAGGATTTTGATACATATGAGGGTCGTGAAAAAACATGTTTGTGTTTTTTCAGCACTTTTCTGAGAGAGTGGCTGCACACTTTTGTGCATGTTATTGCTATACAGAAATATTTGAAATCTCTCATAATATACCTCTAAATTATTGGTGAACATTGTGAGAAATATGTTTCTTAAAGATGTGAAACTTTAATAAGGAAGCAACTGATAACACATTCAGAAATTCCCTTGTAATCCTAATTGTTATGTTGTTGTCTATTAGTGACACTTTTTAATGTTTAATAAATGTAAAAAAAAAAATTATAAAATAATAAGACTGAAGTAAAAGATACATTTCTCAGAGTATTGCCGAGAGGGATACTGATCGAACTTATGGTGTAACCTCAGAGCTGCTCTGGAAATAACAGCTGAATGGGTTAATCATGCAAGTCATGCAATGCATTTTTATTCTGAAACCATAATGTATTTCCCTAATGCTGATTTAAACAGTGTAATTAATAACTTGTTGGACTTGACTAAGTGAGAATTAATAAGATTCCTATACTTTTATTATTGTTGGCCTTTACTTACAGATGTGAGTAGTTCTGCTCTCTGTGCCCTCAAAGGATAAGCAGCTGATGAAATGGAGCGTGAATTTTATCAAACATCTAGTCCCTTGATAATATGCCTCTGCTCCTGTTTGCTGCTTTTTCCCAAATGCTTATTTGTGCTTTACCAATCGTGATCTGACCTGTTCTGACAGAAGTCTAAGATGCTTATGTGGTGAGCAACACAGAGGCTTGTTGTCTTCATTTAGTATCATAAGACAACGCCACAAAGTCAAATAAGAGTTATTAGTGAAAATCCTAAACACGCATCTTTAAAAGAGATAGCTATAAAATTAACCCACACTGAAGAAAAAATTTAAAATAAAATTTTCAAGTTAATATAGATTTAATTTTGAATTAATGGAAATGCAAAGTTTAACTCTTAGCTGAGCTCACGCTACAGTTTAGTTAAAGACCCACTGCGATGGAAAAAAAATGTTTTGGGTGTTTTTAGCATATTCTTGTGTCATATTTCTGATGATGGAGGACATGCATTAAGTACATTAAATTCAGGACTGCATTTCTGGGTATTGCGAGACCCGACAAGACTAGTGTGGTGATTCAACTTAGTGGCGTGTAAGTAGCTGAACAAACGCGGCCGTCCCGAAGATTCTCCCAGGGTTGCCTACTCTGAGGCAATCAGTGGTTGCCTTAACTTTGCCACATTTGGTCCCATTGGTGCCTTACCAGAGCTCTCCCAGGGGCGGGACATGGGCTTGCTCCTAGGAGCAGTTCTTATTGGCTCCTCTCTCTTTGTGTGGGGTGGGGGCCTGGGGGCTCAGCGATGGGACCCCTGGGCTAGGGCTCAATGCAGGGGGACGGTTGTTTCACACTCCAACCAGGGGCTAGTCTAGCAGCTCTCCCCCACCTTTTTTTATTTTGATTATACTGTATTTCTCCGCATTTGACCCATCCCCTGGGGGAGCGGTGAGCTGCAGCCAAACCGCGCTCGGGAAGCAGTAGCGTTAAGGGTCTTGCCCAAGTGCTCCCACTGGGTGATATTAATTGTTCACCATTGATATGGTGATTGCCCCAGTACCATTGTTCATTCCCCTCCGGGAATCGAACCACGGTTTCCTGCGTGGTGGTCTCTCACCTTACCGCTTAAATTTACGTATCCTCTTCCTCATATAATCACTTATTACGGTGATGGGGGGGAGGGGTCAGCCAGTGATGCACCTCGGGGGAAGGAGCTACTTGCCAGTGGTGCCCCTCCCATGGTTGCCACATGGACACGGGCCTCTCCCCTCTTGGTTTCAATTGCACCTTAGACATGTAGGACAGTTGGTAGATGAGGTGCTTGGACATCACCGCCAGTAAGTAGATGTCCTCTCAGTGCCCTACCTGCCAGTTTTAACTTCACCGTTTAGTACACACACCCTTTACCTAACAACTATATACACTCCAACACACACGCACACACACAAATACACATACAAGGAAGGTGGGACCTCTGATCTTCTATCCCCTGGGGCCCAAGGGACAATGGCAGCCGTTTCCCTTGGGTGCTGGCTTCCTTGGATGGGTGGCTCTCTCTCCACGCAGGGAGAGGGATCCCTGAGTTCTCTGGCAAGACCAGAGAACTCTGGTGTGTTACAGCCTGGTGAGCCTGGTCGGGACATATTTTCAACACTCCTTGGGGACTCCCCCTTTTCTTGGGCATCCTCCTCCTGGGCGGGGGTGGCCGGCCCCTGCCTTGCTCTCTCCTGGACCTCCCATGGGCTGCCAGGGGAGGGTGGCTGCTTGGAGCATGGGAAGGGTCTCCCTTGGGGGACCATGGGTCATGCCTGGGGTTGGGAGGGGGTGCTTCAGAACTCCTGGGTGGTGGTGGGCTGCTTGTCGGGGCCTGCTTTTCTGGGGCTACTCTCCCGGGGCACGGCCCTGCGTTGGGCTCCCTGGGCGCGGTGGGGGGTTAGTCTTCTGGTTGGGCTGGAGCTAGCACTCTTGGTTCCCCTCTGCCTCCCTGCTCTCTAGCGTTGGGGACCCCCATGGCGGTCCTGCTGGTCCTGACCTGGGTGGCGGACGTGGTTGCCCGGCAGACGGTTGTCCTCTATCTGCTACCGTGCGTGTGATGGGGTCCTGGCTACCACTGCTGCTTCGGCGGGGACCTTGGTGTGGGGATAGCTGGGCAATCTTTGTTTTTTTTTGTTTTTTACATGATATCATCCACCCCAGAAGATCATAAACACTCACTCGAGCAGGTGCTATCTTACCTTTGCACAAATAGGTCATGTGGCTGAATAAAATGTTTCACGTGTTAATCTGAATGGATAAGTATGCGTATGTGAATGGTAGTTCCCTACATAAAATGGTTACAAATATGATTAATATACATAAAGTTTATTCCAAATTGTAATAGTGGTTTGTTCAAATATACACCTTGTGTGTCAGAACATTCATAAGCCCATGTTGTTAAAGTAAAATATGTCCAACACAAGAGACCTTCAGCTCTCATCTGTTTGCCCAACAAGTTAAAATAAATAAATAAAAACTAGACAACTAACTAAAACTAAAGCAAAAAATTCTGGTTTGCATTTTTGCTTTTAATACACGAGACAATTCAAAAGTGCTTAACAAAACTCGGAAAATTTTCAAAGACAATGAAACGTGATAAAATAAAGGATGAACAGCACTACACACTTTGAAATACGACACGAGACCTGACTCTGGTCTTTCTCTGTTGGTTGGCCACACACTGCATGGATCTGGCTCCCAACATAAAAACTATCTCAAGAGTTTAAACTTAAATTTTCTTCATATTGTCTGCTCTGATTCTTTGGTTAATAATTCAATAGCAACAGTTGTGATTGTTCATGGTTTTTTACACGGCTGTGGTGTAATGTTAGGGTGGTTGACCTCAAATCAGTAGTTGCAGGTTCAATTCCCACCTTGCCCATCCATGTGCACCGCACATTGCCTCTGGTGGTTAGAGGTTGGCGCCAGAGTTCAGCAGCAGAGCTGCCATCAGTGTGTAAATAGGATTGTAAAGCACTTTAGGTCTGCAAAGAAAGTGTTTACCGTTTTATTTTCTTAATTATCTGTAAGCAGTATTTAGTACTGTGAATGTCTGTCTTATGCAACTTTTTTTTTTTTTTTTTAGAAAAAACTTGTTTGATAAGATCTGCTTTGTAATTAAAATAAAATAAATTAAATTGGACAATAAGCTGACCTTAAACCTGACTTTTCTGCTGCAGAATGGCCCAGAATTCTATAAATAGAACAGTTTTTAAACATATAAGCTATAATATCATTCATACATAAAAGCATTTAAGTTTAATTAAAAAAACAACCCTTCCCCCACTCAAGGTTCTTCTCAGGATTCATTTTGGAATGTTACTCATTGCTAGCTCAGACTTATATATTTTTTAATGTACAGTATGAGGGTATGTTTTTGCCTGTTCACCTTTAGAAAATGCACCGCTGTCAGATTCTGCTGCATGTATATTTATTTAAGACCTTTAAAAGCGGCCAGCTGAGAGTCCCACCATCAGGGAAGTGAGGGTGATGATGCGCCTCAGGTCTGCAGCAGACTGGCTCTCATTCTTAGTCACAGACCCCCAAGTGTTAGGCTGTACGTTAAAACCTTGTTTCAGTTTGTTATGCATGCAAGAGGGATTTAGTTATAGGAGAAGGACTCCCAATTCCTTTCAGAAGCAACCGTTTCAAGCAAATGTTGATTGAGAAAAGGAATCTATAGAATTGAAGGACCAGCTAAAAGGCAGCTCTTGAAAGCACTGGTTTTATTTTTATAATTCAGTGCTCATTTGTTGTGTACGAAGAACGGCTGGATGGCTCCGTTAGCTGTGTGCAGGACTGGTTTATGAGAAACCAGGGTTTGATTTGATTGATCTTTTTTTTATATGTCTGAGCTTCATCCAGTGTGGGTCCTTGGGCAAAACCATGTCCGCTACTGCATAATTATGCACTCACATGGGGGCCCCCCAAGTCTGCATCTCCCTGTGCCTGTCCCCAGCCCGGGAAAATACAGGATTGGCATCCAGGTCTAAAAATCTCTGCCAGATCAAAAGTGCGAATCAGTGAAAGCTGAATCACTGTAACAAAAGCTGAAAGGATGTACTGAAAGGTAAAAACCTTTTTTTTTGTACTAATGCTTCAGTTTCTATCTGTATGTGAATTAAGACAAAGCTGACAGTCCTGATTTCCAGTCAAGACTTTTCATTCTGAATAATCAAACCAACAAAAGATGAAATGTAGACAACTTCTCATTTTGGTCTTTATGGGAAGTAATAAGTTTGGTGGCCCCAAAGTGCAAATCATATCTAAAAATCACTTGACGCAGAAACATTTTGACGTTTGTCCTCCATTTCAGGCAAAGGTTATTTAGCATAAAGTGATACGGAACATCACCCAATCAGCGACCTCCCTACCTACCTTTTTTAGTGTGTTTCATTTTTCCAACATTTCATTTTGCTTTCCAAATACTTTGGGTTTTTTTTTTAGCGTTTTTGTTTCTTGATTTTTTTTTTATTTTCTAAAATGTAAAGCTGTGGTTTTCTTTATATTTATTTTGCTTTTTTAATTTTCTTTGTGATGTTTAAATTGGTTTTGTGTCGAGTGATGTTTTATGTGATTTGCACGTCAGGGCCAACTTAATTGAGGCTAATAATCAGATTTTTTGGTTTTATCCTTTTGAACGAAATCTTTTCATTTAAATCCAGCAGCATACTATTTCATGTTTCTTCAGTTTTAATTGATAGACCTGTATTGTATTAAGTATTGATAGCTGGTGGTCCCGAATGTTAAAAAAAAAATGTAAATAAAACTACTGATTTGAAACTATATTCTTCAAACGGGGGGGTCACCGATTCATTTTGTGTTCTATGATGTCATCAGGTGTTTTTTGAAACTGTCATGTTTCCAATTAGACTAATTTATTATCCCTAATCTTATTTGTGCAATGTCATAGTTAATGGAAACACAGCTTTAGATTAGTGATGGAATTATACAAGTTTATTTCTCAAAGACTACTGAATTTTTTAAATTAAATTATGAAATTCTTTGAGGACCTTAACATTTTTGTAGAGCAGCATTTAAAACGTAGTTATAATTAGTTATTTTACATGAGCTACAAATAAACAAAGAACTGACCCCGGTACTGACTTATTGCGTAGAATCAGGCACCTTTATAAAGCGGTTTGAGTCCAGGTAAGGAAACTCCCCCTCATTTTTTCTCTTTTGCTGTAGCCATCCTTTGCTATTTCAAGTCACATGTGTCCTCTAAGTGCATAACCTTGCAGCACAACTCGCATCACTCAAGACTGCAGAGACAGATTTAGATCCATGGTGCAACACTTTATATCTTAGCATCTGTGTTGACCAAAACGACAGAAGTATTAGCAGACATTACTCTGAATTGTCAGCTGTGTCATCTAAAAACTTCTCCTTTTAGTTTCTCTCAGTCCAACCCTCTCTTGTCCTGTTGGCTAGATTAGAGCTGACAGTGTGTCTCTGCTTTTAATTTTTTACATCACCTCACTACATGCTTTTACGTAACTACCCCTCCAAGATTTATTTTTATCTCTTGCTTTTGCCACTTCTCTTTCTTTATGTTTAAGGCATAATTCTGTCCATTTACTTTTATTTTTAGGATGGTTTTTATCCAAAACCCCCAACAGAGTGACAAGTGAGATTTATTTACATTGGATGGTGTTAGTGTTTATAGTTCTCACGGTTAGCTCTTAATCATTTTAATAATGAATAATTCATAAGCAGGTTATTTATTTGCTGTAAATTCAATAATAGAGAATGTGGCGGCTTCACCTCAGTCACTGGTCAGCATCAAAAACTGTTGCACTCTGCTGCCACCTGTTGTTCTTTGATTGACACCACAGTATTTTAGAAATAAACCTCTTGTTTTTAAAGGGGAAGTAAATATACAGAATTAAAGGACATTTAAAGGGAATAAACAAGCTTTTTTTATTAGTCTGTGTGTTGACTCACACTAACCAACACTTTTTGTTAAAAACGTGAAAATAAATTAAAGCTAAACAGTTTGGTTTATTAGTGCATGTTGTGATTTTTTTTTTAGTTGTTTAGACCCTATCAATAATTATGGTTTCATTCAATATCTTACTGATTTAGAGAATTAAAATATTCTAACATTCATTAACATCAGGCAAAGCACACTTCAGTACCAGACCCCAATATAGTTTATGTTTTACTTGTTGTAAGCACCATTTTATGAGTTTGTACAGTTTGAAATTGTACTACATTTTTTTATCTTTTTATTTTGTCAATTTCTATTTGACTAAACTCTATCAGAGATTGTATATTTGTTTTAGAAACACACGTAGTGTTGTTATTTAGTTGTTATTTAGATTGAAACCTATGGATTGTATGAACACTATACAGTATATAGGGCGCAGACCTGTCGTTACATGCTGATGTAACTTGAAAAAGAAGATGTTTTGTTGTTCTTAACTTTGTCAATAAAGATGGATGGAGGAGCAACAAGGTTATTTGACCATATGTGGCAAATTCACTAGTTGTCTGTACTCATCAAAATTTGTGTCTTCCAATCTTTAAAAAAAGGGTTAAAACCAAGAGGAAGAAAAAAGGTGGCAGGAACATAATCAAAGATTAACCTCCACACTTGTATTTATTTGTTTATTTATTTGGTATTAAAACCTCAAGTCTGAAATAAAAAGTCCTTATTCCTGCGCAATGATCACACTTTTAGTAAAACAGTCCTAAAAATAGTTTTCCCAAACTTTAATCCAATCCCCCCCAAAAAAGTGAAAAAATCCCATAAGTATGAAAACATTTGCATTTGAAACCAGGAATTAGACTCCATGACAAAAGTTGAAGTGATCTATATAGAAATCAATGATCTTGTAGAAATCAAAGAGTGTTGTCCCAAGGACCAATTTACACTGCTGAGTGATAAGTACAAATCCTGACAGGTGTCAATCAGATCATCATCAAAGCTGCATCTCTTTGGAGGTGTTGCTGGTCTGCAATGGTGAACCATCAACAAGGTCAGAAAACAAACTGGGTTCTATTTTAAACAGTGTTTGTGTTTGATAAAAGAGTATTCACCAAATGACATAGATATAGAAAAAAGCAAAAAGTAAAGGCTAACAAACTGTCTTACTCTCTTTTTCATTTCATCATTAGAAGTGCTTACCTTAACATTCATTCCATTGGTTCTATGGAGCCCTTAACGGACATGAAAAGTTAAAAAAACAGTCAAAGTTGGAAAAAAAAGTTTCTGGTCCCAATGGTGTGTGCACCAGAAACATATTTTTTCTTTTAGTGTGATGTCTTTTTAGGGGCTCCGTATGGTCAGACTCAGACTTTGAATTCAAAAGTCAGCATATCTGCTTTCAAGAGACACAATCTTCATTCATTTTGCTGGGCAATTTTTGCACTAAAGCCCAACTGAAACCCTACCCCTCCAAATGCCCCTACAGAGGGAGGGGTAGGGAGACACCGTAGGGAGGGAAGAATTCGGATTCAGTCTAACTCAGGGGTCGGCAACCTTTTTTACTCAAAGAGCCATTTGGGGCCGCCCCTAATAAAAAAGAAAGCACCCGGAGCCACAACCCGTTTTGACATCATTTTATATATCATGCATGTTTATATTATTCAAGGGTGCTCATTACGTCGATCGCGATCAACCGGTCGATCTTCAAGGACATGAGTGTAGATCGCGGGCCAGAAAAGATTTTTTTTTAAAAGTACTTCTTAAAAATCCACCAGCCAATCAAAATCCTCACTCAGAAATACGGGACTTGATTGACATGCAGATTGGCCAATCGGACATCCTCTGAAACATACATCACTGCAAATGCACCTTGTGTTCTTTTGTCAATGCATGGTAGACACTGAGAATGTGGAGAGATCAGGTTTATTATTTTGAAGAGTTTTACTTGGTAATCATGTTTCCATGTTTGAGTTCATAAAATCATCCCAGAGAAAGTCTCTGCTTCAACTCCCGCAGTGAAAGCTGCGTCTAAATCTGACGCCCGTGTTTCCATCTCTCTGACAGTTTGAAGCCAAAGCCCCTCCTCCGCCTCTTTACCTGCTTTTCCTCTCTACCTGTTCACCTGTTCATATCCTCTGCAGCTGAGAGTTGTTTCCTCCGCGCTCCTCAGTGTGTCCTACACAGAGAGCGCTAAATACGGTCATCATAGCAGCAGGTTGACACGATAGTCGGGGCACTCCTGCGAAGCACAAGGATGAAAGAGCCGGACGCAGGTTATAGCGGGGATAGAGAGGGTTAAGTAAATGAATGGAAGAAGGCGGCCCGCTGTAGATTTATTCAATAGTGTACACATTTTATTATTAGTCTGAACTATCTTTTATTTAGAAAAATCTTTTATTTTGCTAAATCAGTCCAGTACGGAAAAAAACATCAACAAAAGCTGTGTTGGGCGGTTTTTGGCTGGGTCTGGCGGTTTTCAGATGACTTTTAGGCTTGAAAACTGTGACTATCTGGCAACACTGGCGCAAATTTATTGAAACCGCCCTGCGTCTGTCCTCCTGCTATCAGCTCTGCAGTTCTCGCCCGATAAAGACCAGCTCATTAAGGAAGCTGTTTTTTACGTAGCTCCTTTGAAATGCCATGATAAATGAACGAACTGAAATAAAATTTAATCTAAAAAATACTAATTATTTTCCAAAGTCACAGGGAGCCACAACAGAAGGATGAAAGAGCCACATGTGGCTCCGGAGCCATGGGTTGCTGACCCCTGGATCTGTTTTCTGTTTTCTGGATCTGTTTTCTACAAAGAAGACAGGATGTCTTCTTTGTAGAAAAGCAGCACCAAACCATGATGTTTCCACCACCATGCCTCACAGTTGGGTTAATGTTCTTGGGACTTATCTTCCCCCTCCGGTCATGGCAAGTGGCGTTTATACCAAAGACTTTTGGACTATTTTGGTTTCATCAGACCACATGACACTTTGGATGAGATACTATAGTGAATAGCACAAGATTTCTTTACATCTTGACCAAGCCTCTGTATTGTTTAACAAGTACTAACACAGGTAAAACCAGCTTGATTGATTCTCTGATTTCCTTTTATTTTCAAACACAAAATAAGAGTGTTACATAATGATAAATACTAAATAATAAAGGGCTTGAAAAAGGAGTGCGTAAAAGAAAAATCTTTTTATTCTCAACCATCATACAATATTTGAGACATACATTTTTACATAGTCAACGTATAATAATTATTTCATATAAACACAAAAGAATAAAATAAATAAGAAAAACATATAAACATATAGGTAAAAAAAAAAAAAAGTATATGGGTACCAGAACAGCGTCCCACACCAGCCCAAGTAAATGAGAACAACAAATTCGTCATGAGAGATGCAGCTGGCAGCCAGCCGATCACTCAGTGCAGACATTCTATGTGAAAATACACCGAGATGCTGTGCAGAACCTTTTCCCTCAGATCTGTGAGAACAGCTTATAAGGTACAGTAGTTTGGTGAGAACATCCTGTTTTCACTTAGATACCACACTGCAAAAACAGGCCTCTTTGAAATAAGTCAAAAATTCTTAACCCCGTTGGAAGATTTTCTTTAAATAAGCAAAGGCCTTAAAAACTGCAGTCATTAAACCCCTCCTGAAGAAGAGCGGTCTTGATCCCACTGTACTGAATAATTACAGACCTGTCTCTAATCTGCCATTTTTAGGAAAAGTCCTTGAAAAAGTTGTCTACCAACAGCTCACTGACTTTCTCTTATTAAACAATTCATTCGATGTTTTTCAGTCAGGTTTTAGACCCCATTATAGCACAGAAACTGCTCTTATCAAGGTAACCAATGACATCCGCCTGAACACTGATGATGGAAAAGTCTCTGTCTTAATCCTGCTAGACCTGAGCGCTGCCTTTGATACTGTTGATCATGGGATCCTTTTGCACAGACTTCAGGACTGGGTTGGCATCTCTGGATCTGCCCTAAGTTGGTTCAAGTTTTATCTAGAAGACAGGAAATACTTTGTTGAAATTGGGAGTTGTGTCTCAGACTACATGGGCTTGAATTGTGGTGTGCCCCAGGGATCGATCCTGGGACCCCTTCTGTTCAATCTCTACATGCTGCCACTAGGGCAGTTAATACGCAATAATAACATATCTTATCACAACTATGCAGATGATACTCAGATCTATGTGTTACTGACAACAGGTGAATATGGGCCGGTGGATTCACTCAGCCACTGCCTCCAACAGATCAGTGCGTGGATGCAGAACAACTTTCTCCAGCTAAACTCAGACAAGACCGAAGTTATTGTTTTTGGCCCACAGAAACAAAGAGAAAGTGTCAGCAGCTACCTTCAGTCTCTGTCTCTTAAACCCTCAAATCAAGTCAGAAATCTAGAGGTAATCATGGACTCTGACCTGAACTTTAACAGCCATATCAAGTCAGTAACATCAGCTGCATTTTACCATCTGAAAAATATTGCCAAAATCAAAAACATAATGTCAAAGCCAGACCTGGAGATACTTATTCATGCATTTGTCTCCAGTAGGTTAGACTACTGTAACGGCCTGCTCACCGGCCTCTCCATACGAGCTGTAAAACAGCTTCAGTGCATCCAGAATGCTGCTGCTCGAGTCCTGACCAAAACCAGGAAGTATGATCACATTAGTCCCGTGCTCAGGTCTCTGCACTGGCTCCCTGTACCTCAAAGAATAGACTTCAAAGCAGTTCTGCTTGTGTACAAGTCTCTCCATGGCCGCGCACCAAAGTACATCTCTGACATGTTAGTGCCATATGAACCATCTCGTACTCTGAGGACCTCAGGGACCGGCCTCCTGTTGATTCCCAGAGTCAGAACTAAACAAGGGGAATCAGCGTTTCAATATTCTGCAGCTAAAATCTGGAATAGCCTCCCTGAAGTCGTAAGACAGGCCTCTTCTGTGTTCATGTTCAAATCTAGACGTAAAACATTTCTGTTTAGCCGTGTATATGACTGAAAGGTCCTATCTGCACTTTTCTTTCCTTCCTTTCTTTTTAAATCATTTTTTTTTCTTTTTTTTCTTTTCTTTTAAAGTAAATTTTACGTTGATTATTTCTATGATGTATTGTGATTTTAATGCATTTTCTGTTTTGTGAAGCACCTTGAATTACTTTGTGTACGAATTGTGCTATACAAATAAACTTGCTTTGCCTTGCCTTGCTGTTTATGACAGATTGTGCAAAGTGGCTGTGGTGCAGAGGTAGAGGGATTGACATCTGTTCAGAAGATCCCAGAGGTCACCCCCTTCATTTTTTGATGATATAATTACTGTTATTTTCTATTTTTCTTGTTGTGGGTTCCTCTTATCTGATTTCACCAAATTATTGTCTGGCAGGTTATTGAAAAGGCATTTAGTTTGTTTTTTGGTCACAATGTCTCTAAGGTGACTTTGTCGACATGTAATAAATGCAAAAACTCAAACTACCAGACCAATATACCTAAATATAGGTTTTTATAGCTAATGTCTAGATTAAATTTTGTTTTAAAAGAGCAGGACAACCCATTTTTTAAGAAATATTTAAGAAATATTATCAAGACAAATTCTACTAGTCCCATTGGCAGATTTTTTTCACTTCAAACGTGTTCTATACCATTTGACTTGTTTTAAGGACATGTTTCCAGTGACCACAACTGGTCTTTTAACAAATGGTCTTCAGCTTCCTCCATGGCCTTAAATTGCTGGAAGTTTACTTGATTAAAGGTACATGACCCTCTATTTTTTTCTGCTGCATGCTCCTGGTCGCAAAATAGCTGAAAATTCAATGCAGTCCATTTGTTCCCTCTTTCAAAGATTGGCATTTGGTAGATATTATTGAATCCACCTGTCCTCTAAAGAAATATCCCCAATCCCACTCAACACTGAACTGAAGCAGCTGCAAAAACAAACCCCAGTGGAGTGGATGTTTTATAACTATATTTGTCATGCTTTAAATTGGACCTGAGTGAACTGAAAGGTACTCTACTTTTATTTAATTAAACTTTAATGAATAGATTTTTTTTCTTTGTTAAAGCACAAAAAACATCAACCATGAATGAATCAGATCTCTTTTTTGGGAAACTGATAACATATGCTGATAACGTGCTTTTCAGGCTTCCGCCTTCAAAACTATCACATTCATGGAAGTTTTTTTGACTGTTTTCAGGCTCTACATACAAAATGCACGGCCACTGAACGTGTATCAAAAGTGGAACCAGTTGAACTCTAACCAATCAGGGACTCCGATTTGGTAGGGACAAATGAATGGCGTATCTTTTAATTCACGAAAGTGCCAACTGTTTGAAATTTGATCATAGCAGAGAAAATTAATAGTTCCAGTCTTTCATTCATTGGAATGGATCTGTAAAAGAAAAAGCCTGGAGCAGGACTCACAAGATTTACATCGCATTGACATTTTACTCTAAGCCTCTTCCAACTGTAGGTGGCGAACATGTGCAGGTAAACAGAAGAAAAGGAAACAAAAAAGAAGGCTCTCCCTGCTTGTCCAGTGTAAAAACACCATGGGCTAAATGCATGTTGAGCGCGTTCTTCAACGCATTTCAAATGTCTTCATAGATTTAGTCATTTTGTTTAAAAGCATCTGCTAAATTTGAAACAATTTAAATCAACAGATTTAGCTACAATGTGTTGCTAATGCACTGACTCAAACCCACACAAGTAAAGCAACAGCCTTCAGAGCTACAAATATCTACATGCTCATTATGCTAAACACTGTGATCCCAGGGAGCAAAGTATCAATTTGAAGTGCTATTGAACAGAGGTCCTCATTAACCTCTGGGATAAGATTCATGCCGATCAAGATAAGAAGGCAGGATTAGATGGATCCAATGTAAGAAAAGCGATATGTGTCAATCCTAAGTGAATGATGTTCAGCTGCCCCATCTCCCATGTCAGGTAATGGCATCGCTAAATGTATCCATTTATAATCACACCAAGGGCAACGAGGAGGAGGCAGGGAGCTGGAGAGACTGGAGGGGAGGCTGATGGATGAGTAGAGTGAAGCACAGAAAAGAGGGAGTGGTGCAGAAAGGCGGGAGCTGCCGGTGTCTGTGTTTTGTAATGGGGAGGGGAAAGTCAGAAATTCAAGAGTCTGCTTAAGGAAGATAGCTGTGCCCTGGTGAGACATCCAAAGATCCAGTGGAAAGACAGAGGAAGCCCGTGAGGAAAAGGGCAGCGAAGGAAGCAAGAGATTGAACAACAGGCTGACGGGGAATAAAACGGAAGACTATTACTCTGCATTGTTTGAACAGGCTGGTTTCCACAGTGACAACATGGGTGCAGTGGTTGGCACTTTGACCATGCAAACCAAACAGCGAAGACCATCAAGAGGTATGTCAACACTGGCCAGAAGGAAAGGAAAGATATGTTAGACTCACTGCATTTCAATTTTTGCATTGTTCAGAAGGCAATTAGTAAGTAATTAGGCAAGGAAGTTAGTCTGCCAACTGTTAGAGTTTATTTTTGTAAACATTGTATACATCTGATTAATTTGAAAAGTTCAATAACCTGCTTAGATTTATTAATTTTCCTAATAGATAAAATATTGAAAATAAAAAATCTATAATGAAAAATTGTAGATGCATTTGTTTTACAGAAACAGGGGTTATGGAGAAATTAACATACAGTAGTATTGAATTGGACTGGCAGGACGTGCAATGCAAATAGAACCCTGAATTAAAACATTTGTTTTCTCTGCGGTTTGGACGTGTGATTGAGCGTGTTATGAGTGAAAGAGAAAAGCGCCGCAAACGAGGGTTTTGGAGCGAGAGCATGTGAATTAACACGCAGCTCACATATCATACCGTTCCCTGGCCTTACGCTTGAGAAGCCAGTTGTCATGGAGACTGGGTTGTAGGGGCATAAAATGCAAACACATATTCCATGAGGGTGAGTGTGGGGCTTTATGAAAATAAATGGAGAGATTAGAAGAAAAAGTAGAGAAAAGCAACACAAAAATAAAGATCAGATAAGAAAAAATTATATTTTTGTATCTTCTTTCACATTAGATCTTCATCAAAATAGAACTTCAGTAGCCTGTAAAGATCCAGGTTTGGCTTGTTTTTCTAACCATTTAGGTTGGATGTGGAAAAAGGACCCTATAGGACCAGCTGTGCACAATTTACAAAAGATAAAATGCAAGAGATCAAGCTTTCTCCTGGGGGAGAAATTAATATTGGAGCAGCATTACAAGATAACTGTTTGCCTTAATGTCCGTCCAGAAAACCATCAAACATTTTAACTGCAAAGAGGCCTCATCTGTGGGATCTAATTTGCCAGAAAGTACACATAATAAAGAGAAAAAAAACAGTCAAATCCCTGATTAGATTAGAAGGCTAAATGAATTCTAAAAATAAGCAAACAGTTGCATAGCAATAAACCTAAATGATATTACAATTTTTTACCATATTACAGACAGAAAATGTGGTAATTTGCAGGAAGGTAAAATTGCTTTAAATCTTCAAAAGAGTATATCATAAAACAACATTTAAAATAGTCCAAGTTTAATGATATTAATGAGTGAAATGAAATCTGATAGGATTTTAGTTATTCAAGCATAGGAGAATGGCTTTTAAGTACTGTATGTTTTGAGTATATTTGTGTTTTCTTTGCACAATTTTGCCAGGGGGCAGCTTATACTCAAGAAAGACTTATATATGATTAAAAAAAAATCATAGGAATTTAACGAGGCTTCGAGGCAGAGTTTTTGCCTCGAGGAATTTTTGTAATCGAGTAACTCGAGTAACTCGAGGAATCGTTTCAGCCCTAATCAAAACTTTATTATTCTTGCTTTTATCTTTTCCTTCCTCAGAGAAATAGTTGACGAAGGACTTGACATTAGCTTTTCCCTCACATGACGGGAGTGTCAAGTTTATGAAAACATTTTTTGACAAGCATTAGTCATCGAACGTATGCAAATTTGCTGCGTGTCAAAAAAAGAAGCATAAGGGCGCAAATTTGACGCCTGAAAGGCGTTTAGTGTGAACGCCGCATTATACGTGGCACTTCTCAACCAAAAATGCGACTATTACTCCAGAGTGACTCAAATATGTTTTTTTATTATTATTATGCATCTATTGGCTCCTGCAACTCAGGTGGAATTTATACTCTGGTACATTAAACATTGACCCTATGCAAAATTAAAACCCCAGAAAGCTGGCAGCTTTTTAAATTTTGGTCTGCAGGAGTTCTCAGAATCCAGATCTGCCATATTAAACTGTCAAAGTCTATTATTTGAGGGAAAGAAAATAAAAAGACAGAGCAGAGCTTTTTTTAAAGCTTTGAAGTCCTGCTTTTGTAATCTGTCCTTTTAAATACAGATTTTGAGTGAAAGTGTCGCACAATGTATCCATTCGCCTCATATCCTGAGTGCTTATTCTGCTACTAACCAAGTGCTTTGTTTCTAAAGACAGATGTGATGAGTCAAATGTCGTACTAGTTTTAAAATAGACCCCTCGTTGTTCATCTCCAGAAAATCCCAGACATGGTCAAATGATTCACTTGGCCTTACAGTAAAGTGTTAACATTTTTTTTCTTTAATATTTTTAAATATCAAAGAGATCCTGAAGTGATTCAACATGAGGTTACCATTTCTTGCTCTGCACTTTAGCATTTACAGAAAGGCCAGAAGGTTCCTGGGTTAAAAAGCCACAATTTGTTAAGAGGTAGGTCTTAAAGTAGCTTAATGAACATTTAAGCTTGTGATAGAGAAAAGCAGTCAAACTAATCTCACTTCTGCTCCTAATATTAAATAAAAAGCAGACTCTAAAATGAAATGAACATAAACTTGAACTATTAAAGTATTATTTCTTCACAAAAGATAACGGTGTACTCAAATAACTTTTGGGGGTACTTCATTAACATAAAAGGATGTAGAAGATTACTTTTATAAGATTTAACAGGAAGTTGAAGGGTGAAGGGATTTAATGTTAAAGCTACAACATTATTTGCAATCCACCATATATTTTTTTTTAACTGCAGTTTAATATTTATCATTTTCTTTTTGGCTTTTTAAAAAAATTTGCATTGATTAGCATGTGCTTGGGTTTGGGAAATGTTTTTCACAATAAAATGTTTCATATATTCTGTGGGTTTTTTTTAAGATAATAGGTTTTGTGAACCAGAAAAAGATAATTTTGCTTCATGTTTGTCTAATTTCTAATAGAACAGTTATAAAATCAAAATTTCCTACAATAACTATAAAGAAAAACTGTATCAACTGTCAGCAACAATGCAGAAACAGGTTTGCATGGGGGTGTAGCTGCAAATGAGTTAACCTTCCAATATCTTTTTAACATTCGGTTTGAAGCTGTTGTGCGTGCAGAATTGAATAAATCATTGATTATGGAATCCCAGAACTTGTTGTTGGGTACCTGCTGGCTCCAAGGAGCCAAAATCCCATAGACGTCTTTTGAGGAATAAACAGCTTTTACTCAGTTATTATATAAATAAGAATAATCATTCTTGGTCTGATATTTTTTTTAACTTTTTTTCCTAATCATAATTTTTTAAAGATATTTTTTTTCTTTATTGCAAGTTTTTCAAAATATAAACTGACCAATAAGATGCCTCAACAGAAGTATGTGATATCATGTTGAACATCCAAAATGTTTGATTGATAGATTCTCCTGGACACACTTTCAAGTGGTATAGGTGTGGACTTCCATCAAACTCACTCCTGATTAAAGAGATTGGTTGCCATAGAAATGATGACTCAGACCGACTTGGACCAATCACTGCTTACTAACATCATCTGGCTCCAACAATATCATGGAAAAAAATGGCAACTGGATTGGCTTCATTTGGCTGGATGTAAGCCATTTTCAATGAATGACATCAGACTCACTCAGTCCAGTTCTTATACACAGTCAGTGGTTCAGACAGGCTTTGAATTTGGAGCAGTTTTAAATGTCCTTTATCCTCAGTTGGGCTCCATTTATTTTTTAAACTAAGTTTCATAATCTGCATCCTAGTTGTAGAGATGTTTCCTGTATAGATAGTCATTGCATGGTCATTAACCAGCATTTCTTGCATAATTTATTGGAGTGATCACTACTGATGGTGAAACTGGTATTGCAGTAGAAAATGTTGTTTTGGCTTACAGCCCACACTGGAAATATGTGAAGAAATGAGAAAAATCCTTGCTTTGCTGGTGGGTAGTAAATACCAGGATGGCAGTCTTTTGTCTCTAAAGATTTACCTCACATTGATTTCAAGGTGAATGCCCCACATGGGAATTGCAGGCACTGCTTTTTAAGGGAAACATGTGGTGCCATCCTGAAAGCGCCGCAGGAGCTGAGAAGCATGACAGAGCAGTTAACCACCACTAATTATCTTCATCGTGTCATCATGTTACACATTCCTCAAACTAGGTGCTGGTAAGGTGTAGGGCAGCTGTCACACTATTTATAACAGAAAATTTCTGACACCTTCTCTGTGTGTTTTGCCATCTGGTCAGATTGTTGTATCACTGAATAGTCCCTCGTCTTCATCAGCCTTTGAGAATCAGCACTGCATGTTTGTCATTCATCAAATCCCAGTGTAACAGGTGTTGTTCTTCCTCTCATCACAGCTTTTTTTTTCCATCTTGCTGTCTCCCTTCTTCCTTTTTTCCCAAAGTCTGCATCTAATCAATCCCTCTGCCTGCTTCCTCTTTAGAAACTCATTATGTTCCATCTGTTACATTTGACAGGAATCAAAGTAATGAGACAGAAAGGAATAGAAATCCAGCTACACCTTTACTTGTGGTTATGAAATGAACTGTCTTATCTTAAAGACCCAATCCGAGGAAAATCGTGTTTTTATATTGTTGTGAATCAAGAGCAGATGAATAAACACAATTTGAAAAAAGAGTGTATTTGTAGAAAATACACTGGGCAGGGCCAAAAGCCCCAAGTTCTGGTCCATTGTGATGCATCCACTTGTAGACGACTAGATCCATGTACGTCTTTGTTTACCTCGTCTGAGCCGGAATCTGGCTCAAAACTGTATGGATGATAAGCTCCAATATTGCTCACCATTTTTGTTGCACCGCCATTGTTAGGTTCGGGTTGTGAGGGGCTGTAAGCTAGCAGGAGAGCATGTAAACAGAGAGCTCTAGCGAACAGTCCCGCCCACATTTCAGAGGTGAATTTCTATTGAACTACTGCCGCTCTGCAGAAGCTGTCCTAGAAAACGACACAGGTGTTTTGATTTTGGCAAAAAAAAAAAAAAAAAAAAAGATGTAATTATAAATAAAACACTTACTCACTGTACTGCACTTGAACCTTACCGTAATGATAAACATCCAGTAAACTTGTTGCTTTATGCTGCTTCATGGTTCTACCACCTCCCCTCCTATTATCACCCTCCTATCCCCCCCTTTATCATCCCTCTCTCTTCTCCCCTCCTTTCCTTTTCCGTCCGGTCCAACATCAAAGATTTTCAAATATGATTGAAATTAATAAAGTTTGGCCTCAATTACAAGGGGGGTTTATTCAGACATTCCTCTGGTTTGTCTGAAGATTAATAACCCCTGTTGTTAAAGTAAAATCTGTCCAACACAAGAGGCCTTCAGCTCTCATCTGTTTGCCCAGCTGTTGGACAGGACAAGTTAAAAAAAAAAAACCCTTTTAAAATTGATCAAAAGATAATCAGAGGGAGTCTGTAAAGATGCAAATGCTCTGTTTTTATATGTTTAAAGCTGTCTTTAAAGAGATTCAATGAAAACAGTAAGTCTTATCTAACAATAAAATCTTCCACAGAAAATGTTTAAATGTAATGCACACAATCAGGCTAAATTAAGCCACCATCATTTTTTTTATTTGAGCTGTTCTAAATCATCAGTGTGATAAATGCATAGTAAATTATAATTGCTAGTCAAGTAAATTTTGTGCAGAATAAGTAATTGGCCCTTTTCACGGTGCTCCTGCCACATATATTTGTTCTGCTCTGCAGTATTTCAGTCACATTCACTTTATGGTAAACAGAAGCAGAAAAGCTCTGCTGGAGCCAACAGTATATGCTCTGGACAGCCACAGCTGTTGTGTGCATGAAATGAAGACCTATCATCTATTTTCTAAAAGCACTGGAGCGATGACGACCAATTG
This sequence comes from Oryzias curvinotus, assembly GCA_023969325.1. NCBI lineage: Eukaryota > Metazoa > Chordata > Actinopteri > Beloniformes > Adrianichthyidae > Oryzias > Oryzias curvinotus. Next base: position 12,146,684 of record CM043719.1, on the reverse strand, counting down.
ATATAAAGCAATGAAGAGTAGTGTGCACGCAGACACCCTCTAATTAATACTGACACATATTACAACATGATTTAGGTTTGCTTTTTAGTGGGTATTTCCTCTTATGTAGATAAAAAAAGGCCAGTTTAATATATTTTTAGTATATGTTATATTCTTTAGTGACAATATTATCAAATACCAAATAAGTATGCATCTCATTGGCAACCCAGTAAAGTTACAGAGGACCCTTTGGCGCAAACTACTGCAACAAGCAGGGGTTACCAGGGAAACAGTCAATTTTATCAGAGGTGTAATTTTTTCTCCATGTTTATTCTTCTTATATAAAAGGTTTTATTGGGGGGATTAATATTTTTAAAGTTTCAATAGAGTATTTCAGCCTGCTGCAGGTGAATTTTAAAACATGCTGGTTTTGTTAGCTCAACCGCAATGTTATTCAGATGCAAATGTTGACCATATTTGTGAGCCTGTTTGTAATTACGTCCCCGTCTCAACCTGAATGTCTCTTTATCTCAACCACAGCAACAATTAGCTGAACTTGATAGGATTTAAACAAAACAGCACCAAAGGGGTGTTGTTCAGAAATGAAACATAAGATTAAAGTATGACTTTGAATATAATTTAATGTCAATTTCCAGAGTCCATCTATAAACAGAGAGAACTACAATATTGTTGCAGCAGCAGCTATTCAGCTAACATTTTATTTAAAGGATGGATTGAACTTTAAATTAAATAAAACTTTAAATTTTGCGTTTGGGCCATCTTTCCAATACGGGCTAAAGTAACTTAAAGAGTTTCCCCCCGAACCAAAATATTGTTCTAAACAGTAAGAAATTAAATTTTCTGAATGAGACCTAAACTAGACTAGATTTACAATCCAAGTTTTACTATACAATTTTGAATTTTATGGTCAAGTAAAGTCTTTTAAAGTAGTACAAAAACCTTAATTCTCGTGCACCATTTTTTTTTCTTACAAAAAGCCTTCTGCAGTTTCCTGCAAATATGTTAACTGTTGCACCACTTAAAAAGAGGGATTAATGCATCTGACCAGCTCAGACTGAATCCATGCATTTAAAAGATATATATTTACTTTATAAAACTGTTTGGATCATTATGAAACATATGGGTAAAAAAAACCCTGGTGTGTCACTTTTGTCTACACTGTTAATGCAGCCATGAAAAAGAAAATGGGACTTATGAGTCAACTTTGACAAGTGTCTTGGCAAGCAAGTATTGTCAAGAAGTCCAGATAGCTGTAAATCTATGTTCACACCGGCCTCGAAAATGCGTTCAAGTGACGACTTGTGTTCAAGCTTCCACTTTTATTGGAAAAGTCTACATAAACGCACTTAAGCCATTGTTTCGGGCTTACGGGTTCAGAACTCTTATGTTCACACGCCGCGAACATGAGATGCAAGTTTTTTTTACGCAAGTTAATAAGTCTCATCGTAGCCTCTAGGTACAAATTGGGCGTTCATTGATTGCGCACTGGAAGTTCAACCAGTTGAAATTTTGACTGCTAGATAGCAAAAACGCGATCAGGGACTCGGATCTGGTAGTGACGTGTGGGTTGCATCCTTTTCAAAACACGGAAGTACTAACCACTGTAAATATGACCACGAAGGACAAATTAGTAATTGCGGTTAGTGCATGGCCAGAATTCTATGACACCAAGTCTTTCATATGGCAGAATAGAGCTGTGAAAGTAAAAGCCCATGGTAAGATTCCTGAGATTTGCACCAATTTGACATTTAGTACCAAGCTGTACCAAGTACATGCGCGAGTATCAGATAGCGGCAGTCCTGTGTGAACACTGTATGCTAAACGGTTCAAGAACCTGCATTCTGCATCTTTTTAAACCTATTATTAAAACCTTTGATAAGATGAATTTCTTTGAAGGATCTCAAATCACAATCCTACCATCGGATTTAGCTTTGAGTCTTCATCCACACATATCAATTCTACTTTTTCCCCTCTTGCAATGTTCTACAAGTCACTTGTGGACTTTTGTGCAGCTCTCACTAAAATATAATGTATGCCACATTTTACAACAGCAAAGCAAATTATTGTCCAAACGTGTGGGTAAAGAGATATATTCGCATAAGGCTACAGTCAGAGATCCTTATTGTTGAAGATTAGTTCACATATAATTTGGCAGACATAAGTAGTTTTCATCACTGAGTAGGCAACAGAGTAGAATTCATTGAATTTTTTGTCTGAATTATGTATCTAGTTTTGACTAGAACTTGTTCATTTTTTCATATAGGAGACATTGCATATCATTTGACTGCTCCATCGTTCCACATCTCCATGCCCTAAAAAAATTCATCCGTTTTTGTTAGGATCAGCTGCTTGGTTGTGGCTGTTTGCTTGTGTTTGTGAACTCATTGGTGAGCCACAGCAGGATGTTTGGCTGTTAGCACTGTCTTTTTTCCCATGACAGTGACAAACACTACCCCACAGCAGAGACCTTTTCACGCTCATTTAACTCCATCAGTCTCTACAGAGGCCAATACTGAGCACCATTAATAAAACCCTCCGACCCCTGGGGGGCAAACTCATTTGTCAAATGTGTGCAATTTTGCTCAAATCTTTTTTTTTTTTTTTTTTCCCACGTCGTTGCTGTGTAATATTTTATCTGCTTCCATCTACCTCTGGGAACTGTTTTTTTTCCCCATTTTTTGCTGTCTAATCGTATTTCAGAAATATTTTCAACTGACTTTACATTTTTTCGCTTCGCTGAGCTGTCTTTTTCAGGGATTTTACTCTCATCATCAAAAACTAAAAAGGAAAGCATGTTAAGCATTGCACACGACAGTGAACATGTTTCTCTATGTTGTTTGTCCTTTTAGATAAAACAGAGGATGAGCTGGAGATGACCACGGTGTGCCACAGACCAGAAGGTCTGGATCAACTGGAGGCTCAAACCAACTTCACCAAACAGGAACTGCAGATCCTCTATCGAGGCTTTAAGAACGTAAGTTCAGATTTCACCTCCAGAAAGCAACACCCATGTGATCTAGGCGGAGTCTTGCAACAGATTTGTGTTTTTGCACAGGAATGTCCCAGTGGTGTCGTTAACGAAGAGACCTTCAAACATATTTATGCACAGTTCTTCCCGCACGGAGGTAGATTTGATTTTTTTGTGCCGTTCTTTTACTCAATGATTTGTTTGTTAACAGACTGATTGCTGTTGTTACAGATGCGAGCACGTATGCACACTATCTTTTCAATGCATTTGACACGACAAACAATGGCTCTATCAAATTTAAGGTAAACCAGGACAAAGACAGAATTTCTTAACTGTTATCCAGGTTTCTCCTGAAGATTTACTCCTTTTTGACAGGACTTTGTGATGGGTTTGTCAACTCTCCTGAGAGGCACACTGAGGGAGAAGCTGGAGTGGACATTTCATCTTTATGACATCAACAGAGATGGATACATAAACAGAGAGGTGAGATGGAGCTCCCACTGTTTGAACAGCATCTCATGTGTTATGTCAGCCCTTTGTGCCGCCACACCATGAACAACGGCCCTTTTTGCAGGAAATGACAGAGATTGTGAGGGCCATTTACGACATGATGGGCAAATACACCTACCCAGCAATAAAGGGAGACGTCCCACAGCAGCACGTGGATGCCTTTTTTCAGGTTCATTTGTGACAAACACAGTTAAAATGAATACATTTGAGCCTTTTTTCTACCCAATACCAGTTCATTTATAGCAAACATTTTCTTTTGACATTTTCTGTGCTGTATTTTCCGCACTATAGGACGGATTATAGGATTATAAAGCGCACCGTCAATGAACTGTCTATTTTTGACAAGGGGCACCGAACTATAAGGCACATTAGGCAAGACAAAAACATCAGAGTTAAACCCGTACATCCGTACTTGTTTGTAACATGCTACACATTAGCCACATAAGAAATGTTAGCTTTGTTGGCGTATTCACAATACCTGTTACTCCCAACCTTGTTCGCATCAAGTAAACTGCAACAACAAACATCACTGGGTTTTTTTTCTAAAAAAAATTAAAGCTTTTAGTGCGCCTTGTAGTACGGAAAATACAGTATTTTTTTCTGTTAACATTGTTGCAAGTTGCCTTAAAAATATGTCAGTTACTGATGTTTTTTTCTACAGAAAATGGATAAAAATAAAGATGGAGTGGTGACTTTGGAGGAGTTTGTTGTAGCCTGTCAAGAGGTACGTTGCTGCTTATTTATAAAACTATTAAAATGCAGGAAGAATTACATAAAAAAAAGTTTTATCTAGCTTGGAATATGTCATTGTTTTAAAGTTGCAGCAAGTTAGAATATTGCATAAAATTGCATGATCTAGTCTATGAACCCATTATACGGACACATATGTCATCCCTTAAAACTGTGCAAAATTTGAACAATAGTGTAACTCTGCTGCAGTTAAAAACCTTTGAATAGCTGTGTGGAGGCAGCTGCAGGGTGAGTAGGTGCTGGGCTTAAGAAATCCTTAGGACATTTTTTGTTTTTGCAGTTAACGCTCTAAAATCTTCTATGCTTTACATTTACATCAAGTCCCACTCCAATCATCTTCTGATTTATAGTAAAAGAGTTCTCAGTGGTCTTTTAATTATGATTATGCTGTTTTTAGCCAAAATATTTTTTAACCCTTGTGCTATCCTATGACCCCACCCTTACATTGACGTGTTAGCCCTACCATGACAAAGGTGGATAAAGGTCAAGTGCAGGGGTGCTCATTACTTCGATCGCAATCGACTGGTCGATCTTCAAGAACATGAGGGTAGATCACAGGCCAGCAAAGATAAATAACAAAAAAAAAGAAAGTACTTCTAAAAAATCCACCAGCCAATCAAAATCCCCACAGAGATGTACGGGACTTGATTGACATGCTGAATGGCCAATCGGACATCCTCTGAAACATACGTCACTGCACGTGTGTTTAAAATCACTGAGCGCAAATTCTGTCAGTCATCAGAAAGTCGCTTTCTGCCCCGCGGCACGTCAAGTCCCCGGCTACACAAAAATGTTGAAAACAACAAAAATACAATGTTCTTTAACAAAGACATATACCCTTTTGAAGATGCCTCATCTTAATCATACACATTTATACTGGGGCTTTCTGTTGCATCTGTTCACAAGGCTCAATTATATTGGAAAAAAATCTTTTTCACTTTACACCTATCAACCCATGTCCAACAACAGCAGTTTTGGGGCAACAGAGTAAAGGACAGCTTTACGATGCACTGTGATTTCAGTTACAGATCACCAAGACCCCCCACACTTTTTTTTTTCGAAATTCCAACTCTATGACTAAGCTTAAGAATGACAAATGAAAAATTTAAAAAAATTGTTTCTTCTTTGTAGTGTTGCACAAGCTGCATAAGAAGTACCAAATAATTAAACTGTTCAATATAAATTAAAATGTCTTCAAAATACTTTGTTTTTTGCAAATAAAATATCTTGTGCATTTGCCACGATGTAATACTAAATCATGTTTCTCAATAAGGAAACAAAATAGTATATTTTGACTTGTTTGGTGTTTCTCTTTAAACTACTTTTGCAAAATGGTAATGTTTTTCAAGATGACATCTGTACAATAACTTAGGTAAAGCTACTGCTTTTATGCGTCTCTTTATTTCTGAAGCTAAACATGTGAAGGTGCAGAACAGCTGCCACTTTAATTCTTCATTCCACTTTAATTGCATCCCTGTTCTCTCCCCAGGATGAAACCATGATGAGATCCATGCAGCTGTTTGAAAACGTGATGTAGGATGAGTGGAAATGAAGGAGACGGGGACATGTAAAATAGGAGGGCTCTTTGTGAGTGCATGTGTGTGGGTGCATCCGTGCTGTACCTCCTCTTCCTCCTCTATCCATCCCATCCCGCCAAGATCTGGATCAACCCGGAATCTCCCGCGATGACTCAGATGGGGGGACCAGAGAGGAAAGCTTTTAGCCTTCATGTCAGGGTTTGACGCACAGCGAGAGAATCATGTGACAGCCTTGGACTTTTTAACGCTTTTAGCCCTGTCACGATAGACATATAAACTAAGACAGCCCTGCATTAGAAGGCTCCTTCTGACCTTTTAAAGAGCCATGACTTTCAGGAACTGAACTATTTATTTTTTGGAATCCTTCTTCATCCAACTGTAATTGCATGTGTATGAAAGTATTTTTCCATTCAAACATTTGCTAGAAGTGTTATGGGTGCTCTGTTTCATGCATCTAATATATTGACAGATTTTGTTGTCATGTGCTGGATTTATTGATGCAGTGACCCCTGTGATTTGGCTGCCTGTTTCTTTTAAGTCTGTCTAATAACATTATCATTTTATAGATGTATTTTTTTTTTTATCCAGACTGGAGCTCAACTTTTAAAGCAGAAATGTTTTTTTTTTTTTCTCATGCTTCTTTTAGGCAAATGTTTGCGCTTTCAAAGCGTTAACATGCGCATTCATTTTGGTCAGTCCAAAATGATGAATCATATTAAAATAAACTGGTACCAGTTATTGAATGATATAAGTTTATGAGGAAAGCCCAACAAACTAGAACAATGACGTCACTCACCCCTCACCAAAACCGTCTCTGCAGTTTTGGTGGTTTTCTGCAAATGTGTTCTAAAGCTCCACCATCATCGAAGATTCACCAGGATTAAGTGACTGCATTGCTAAAATATTAAACATTGTTCTTTTTGCAGACAGTGGAGCAGTTTTTTGGCTGAGTGGTTCATCTGCTAAAGATTTAGTTTTAATCTGAGGTGTTTTATTCCTTAAAGAAAACAAAGTCATAAGAATAAATGTATAAGTTTTTTTTTTAAAAAGTCCAGTTTTTTGTTCTTTTTTTGTAAGAGTTGTACAAAAGTTTTTCTGGAATGTTTCATGGGTTTCCCCCATAACTGCATTGCTGAAAAGACTGCAGTCTTCTGAAAAAAAAAAAAAAAAAAAAAAAAAACACTTGACGAATGAATTATGTATGTACAGTAGCTACAGGGGCATGGATGCTATGCACCAAAGTCCTAAAAGATTTTCATTCATACAATCACATCTGAGCAGCAGACTGTATTATGCAGCAGCTCCTGCTTGTTGTAAGTCTCAAAATGTCTGAAGGGGAGATTACTGCAGGTCTGCTCTCGCTGCTGATGTCAGACTGTACAATCACTATGAAGAACTGCATGGTTGCACTCATGGTGCAATTAAACCTAAAACTGCATGTTTTTGATACAGATTCTTTGATGAAATAAAAAAATAAAAATAAAAAAAGGAAAAACAGGTACGAGGAAGTGTAGTTAAAAAAGCGGCTCTGAAAATGATCATTATCTGTTGATGCAGTGAAAGAAAAGAGAACAAAGGAAAACGATCTCACAAGATTCTAACACGTATGTTAAATAACAACAAAAATATTGTGCAGGAAGAAGGATTTTAAAGTAAAAATAAAGAAAGGAAAGAATGAGAAAAGGGACAGAAAGGGAGAGGTTAGGCAAAGGGAGGGGCAGAAAATGGAACTGTTTTGTTCCATCATCCGAGTATTTTTGTTTCTTTTGCCTTCTTTACAAAAACTTGACAAGTTAAATAAAAGACAGAAGACCCTCCTTGGTTCCTACTGTAAAGTGAGTGGGTAACAAATTAGCACACTCAATAAATTCAATATATTAGGGTTCATTCAAGCTGGAAAACTCTGTTGGTCTGGACCAAGTCCACATAATTTGGTCTGGATCGAATCCTGAACTTTGTGCTACGGGAACTTCTGAGAAAGGTTTGCGGAGAAGCCGGCAAAGTAGCCGACAGTCGCCTACTTTGCCGGCTGGTAATAAATATTTAACAGCAAGGGAGGGCTGGCTCCACCGGTTCCTGAATCAATATGACCAAGGTATGTGCCCCTGCATGGAGAAAAGACATCAGCGGACTAAGAAGCAGCCAGAAAATATCCTGATAAGGATTCTATTTTCAGAGAATAATTATCATCCAGGTGAAATGAGGAAACTGCTGTAAAGTATTGTATTGACTTAAAAAACATTTTTTTTTTCGTGATTTTCGTTCATATATTTTAAGAACTCACTTATTCTTAAGAGTCGGTACAAAAGACCTTAGAAAAACTGAATCTAATCTATTTGCTCTTCATACAGTTCGAAAAAAATTTCAATAAATTTATTGTTTTATACATTTTTAACCCTCATCTTTAATTTGATATAAATGTTTTCATAATTATAAAGAGTTACTGTTTTTCAATGCTGGTGAGTTATGTGACCCAATGCAGAGGACAAGAGAAATAACATTGGATGCCTAACCACCAGTTATACAGTTGAGCAAATACATCTTTAATCGACAAAATAACCTCATCTGCTCATGAAAAATATAAGATGAGCTGCGATTAAAAGTTGAAAAGTCACAATGTGTCTCTGTGTCAAAGACATGATCAGTTTTGTTAATGTGCTGGTCACGGTCTGTTCTTCCTACTTTGATTATCCAAAAACATTACTAAGCAAAACATTAGATGTAGTTGTCTTGACCAGTATGAACTGTTTATTTGTGTCTGTGGTGATGCAGAAAACGAGTCAGAGCCAGAGTTTGCCTTGATGTGAAGATGCAGAGGCAGACAGGCACCCTCAATAAAGTACAAAGACAAACAACAGAGGTTTCTCAATAACTCACCATAAATAATCTAAAAAATATCACAAGTACTCATTACACTTTTGTTAAAACAAACTCCACAGAAACCCTTATTATTATTCCTCTTCCTCTTATAGTGAGCCAACACGTTTGAGTAAAGCAAGTTGTAGACGTGCCCTTATACCCTTGCTTTAGGACTACGATTGCTGTAGTCCTAAAAGATATCAAAGTGAATTCTGACAAAAATAGTAGCACAAATCCGAAAAAATGATAGCAAAGTTGACCACACCCAACACATGAGCGTCCAGCGCAGGGGTCCCCAAATCCAGGTTTCGAGGCCCAGTGTCCTGCTGGTTTTACAGAAATCCTGCCTTATTTGGTACTGATTACCTGAATCAGGTGTGTTTAGCCAATAAGTAGCTTCAATGGAAGGTTGGTTGGAAAACATGTTGGACCTTGAGGCCTGGATTTAGGGACCCCTAGTATAGCAGGTTACCCACTATCATAGATCAGAACTCTGTCTCCCCCTCTGGTCACCAGCGGGAACCATCTCCAGAGTTCTAACCACACTTCCTTAATGCTGCAGACCTGACTCATAGTCTTATCTACTCAATCAACCACAGCATACTTACGCTCTGCTGCACTGAGCCTCTCAGTGTGAAGTATTGTTTTTGCCACTCTGCCTTCATTACTGAGCGTCATATCTGGGCCTCATCTTCTGCCTTCTGTCGCTGTTTGCCTGCCCTGGCCTGTATTTTGACCATCCTATCGCTCCTCTGATGAACTTTTGGCTGTCATCAACCCCTGCCTGACCCTGATTAACCTTTGTGTACTTTTAGCTGAGCTAATAAACCTGCTGCATTTGGATCCAGCCGTCTGCCTGTTCTCGTGACACCCTCAGAGGTTGCTGCTTTGTGCCCAATATTGTCGTCGGGATTGACTTAAGAACAAGATAAATAAACAAACAGTTCATACTAGTCAATATTTAATACTTCCCAGACGTTTTGCTCTGCAATGTTAGTAGGAAGAACAAACAGACTGGCGATATTGTGACAAACACATATAGATCATGTCTATGAGAGAGACACATTATGACTTATCAACTTTTAATTGCAGCTGATCTTATTGTTTTATTATTTTATCATTAGCGCCCAGCCTGTTTGGAGTTCTTTGCTTTTGTAGTTCTTGAAAAATTTTAGAACAAAAATCCCAGCGCAGATTTTGAAACACAAAAAATTAGAACGACCATCATTCTTTTTTTTAAATTGAACGCAATACGCTTCCATAGTAACGGCGTCATTACCTGTTCTCTGAATGACTGGCTTCTGCAGCGTTCGGCATCTGTCGCTGTTTCCACCCTTTTCATCAGGCTCACCAGCCCCGCTTCTCTCATGCTGCTTAGTTTGAAGGACTTGGAGCAAAGTCTGCATTTTGCATGTTTGTGGTGCAAAATGCAGTAGCCACATTTGATAAAATGCAGTTGTTATAACAACATTTCCCTGGCATTTGGCTGAGACCGTCATGTACTGAACTGAAGACAACTCAAACTGCTTTACGGCATCATAAACTCCCATCATCGATAACGTGAGGTTGAATTTTTGTCACAATTTAAATTCGAATCTCATGTTTAAATATATATATATATATATATATATATATATATATATATATATATATATATATATATATATATATATATATATATATATATATATATATATATACATTTCCAAAACTTTACAGAAGATTTTGTTTTTCACAAACTAAAATATTTTATTTTCAATTTCCAAAACTCTTCTAGGTTTTTCATAACCGTATGAACCATGTATCAAACGCCTTATAAGAACCTGGGGGGGGGGGGGGAGATGAAGCTTTCGTCAGTAAAAATGTCTAAATAGTCAATTAAATCAAAAACTAGCTTTAGCTTGTTTGAAATGCATCTGTCTTTTAACATGAATTTGTAACAGCCGCGAAGCACTAACTTCCGCCGAGCTGTAGGGGGCGCTCTCACCCACTGGATTGCTTCCGTTTCAGCAGCGTAGAAGAACAGCCCCATCAGTCCTTCCATCCACGATCAGTGATTGTTCTCGTGCAGATCAGCGGCGGTCGTGTCAGTCAGCAAAATGAACGGTTTGGACGAAGAATCGTTGGCACCACAAACATTTTTATATGGTAAGAGAACTTGGTAGGTTTGCTTGTCTTCCTCGTGCACGTTGGACACACGTGTTATAGCTCATCATCATCATGCGAGGATTATGTGGAGCGGCGCGCGCGGTCCATTTTTCTGAATACATTTGAACGTGTAACGTCAAAGAAAAGGAAAGAAAATGTGTAATTTGTTTTTATTTTATGACGTATATGTTTTATTGACTGAATGCTGTCTGGAAACACGGCGTCAGACTTATTACGCACATGCTCCTGGAATATCAACATGGCGGTCGCCGTGCTTTTTTTCCCCCAAATGAAAACGACGTTTTCCAAATAAAGCTTCGATTACATTTGCTTTTCAATTGCTCTAGCTTAAGCTATTCGTCGTGAAAAAATAAATATATAAAAAACTTAAAATGAAATGGCAAGACCATGGACTGAATTTCTAGAAAATTCGACAACGTGGTTTCCAGCGTGCTGTTAGGCCCCTCCCCCTTTAAAGCTGACCTACTAATCCATTTTAAATATGTTTTACGTAAATATTTATTCATATTTGTTTAGAATACATTTTAAAAATATATTTACTGTTTTTTTCTACACTTTGTGATATTTTCTTATATGTTTTAGGCCTTTTTTTCCTGCACCATGTGTCAAACGAAACATTCTTTTAAATAAGGATTTATGTAGACTGTGAAACTGTTTAGATTTGAGGTCAAATACAGTTTTTATCTTTTAATATGTCCAGTAAGTCATTACAAATTTGAGTTATATTCCTGCCAACACTTTAAAAAAATCACGTTAGTCTCTTGAGTTTGTTTTTATTTTTAATAAATTATTTAAAGATAAAATATGGGAGCTTTTAAACTGTGTTAAGCAGAAATCAAATACTTTTTTCTCCCACGTGGTGCATCCTTTAGTGGGCCCTCTAGTGTTTAGTTTGACATTCTCTCTCATTGTAAAACTGTTTTTTTCTTTCTTTAAGGATGCACACTGGAGGCTGGGAAGGAAGTGCTCTTCAGTCCTGAAGATGATGAGCTGGAGCATCAGTTAGATCTCAAACTGGTAATTCTACTGAAATGAAGAGAACAGTTCTTTGATGTTCTTACATTTGTGCTGTCATGTCAAAACGATATCTATGCACATCAATGGACAAACTTTAGATTTTAGCTTGGAAGTCATGTTTGTGGGTTTCAGTGAGAGGATTTATCATTTTAAACTGGGCAGTTAATTTTTAGACATGAATTTAATTAATTAAAATGTATTGAATTAAAATACATTAAAAGTCCCACTCCATCGTCTTTTGATCTATTTTCAAAGCGTCCCCCGTGGGCTTTTAGGTATGATTATGCCCAAAAAAAAATTGGTTTTGTAGGACATAGTTTCTGCAGACAGGCAGGAGAAATTTGCCCCCGCCCTCTAGCTACATGTGTTTAAGCAGCCTAACTCAATTAAAGTATGTAAATGTGTGTTTGGCGCTTCTGCCGACAGCCTGGATTTGGTGACTGAGCGTAGCTGGTTTATCAAATGAACCCAGACACAAGGACGGGCCTGAAGGCGCCTGTGTTTGTCTTTCAAATAAGGATAAACACTCCCGGCATGGTGGTAACCCATTTCCAGCATTGCAAGGATGTTGGCAACGAACCAAACTGTTTTCGTTTTGTGCCCAGATTTGCCCCATTTCGACATTTGGCACCAAACCTCTTCCAGCTCTAGGTTCGGCCGTGTTGGTGGTCTCTCCTTGGCTGCACACGTCAAACGCTCAATGTGAACGTAGCTCAACATTAGCAGTGCAACAAAATGGCGAGCAAAATTGGAGCTATGCAGCCGTACAGTTTGGAGCCAGATATCACCTCAGACGAGGAAAAGGAAGACAGTGGATCCTAGTCGTCTACAAGTCGATGCAGGATGGAGCGAAGCAGGGAACTTATGGCACATTTATTAGCGTACCCACGCCACGAATACAATGACATCTTTTCATATGCTCCTGATTCATGACTTAAAATATACACAGAAATCCATTTTTAAGCTCAGTTTTCTTGAAATATGTCCTGAAAAATGCTATAAGAATGTTTTAAAACACAGCTCAGACCATGTCTCGTTTGCCCCTTCAGGCCTGTGTTGACCCCAGCACCAAAGACGAGCTCAACATGGTGGAGGTGGAAGGACAGAACGCAGAGGGGCAGAAAATCAAGGCAGCTCTGGTGTCACTCAAACCCTCCACCCTTCCAAGTGTAAGTACACACAGTTGTCCTTCACACACACACACCTGAAAGGATATTTTATGGTGAACTGGCTCAGGCTTTGTATAGAGGGAATTGAAAAGGACTGTACTGACTAGGGGTGGGTATGGTTAAGGTTTTCACGGTACTACTACTCCTATTGATACTGCTTATCGATCCGGTATTTTAACGGTACTCTAATCGATACTTTTTGAGGACGAAAAATAAATAAATAAATAACAAAGAACATAGTGTTTTATTTTTCTCATAATGTAACAGTGTTCTTTCAACAAAACATTTAACTTGACTTTGACATATTGCTGTCATGATGAAAATACAAAACAAATTAAATAAATGTTTGACTTCATAAAATAATCCCAGAGAAAGTCTCTACTTCAAGTCCCGCAGTGAAAGCTGCGTCTAAATCTGACGCCCGTGTTTCCATCTCTCTGAAGCCAAAGGCCCCCCCCCCCCCACCCCACCTCTACCTGCTTTTCCTCTCTACCTGTTCACATCCTATGCAGCAGCGAGTCAGACATCTCCAGTACCGATAGCAGAACCGTTGAGGTGTGATCTTAACGATACTGCGGTCTGGAAGAATGTTGCCCTGGGGCTCTTTCAATACCGGGGCACAGTACCCAACCCTAGTAGTGACCAAGTTCCTGAAGCTCACCCTGTTTGTTTCAGTGCATTTAAATATGGATCTGTAAAGCCAGCTTGTGTGACCTCGCATGTTTGATTTGGTAGGTGTGTCTCGGCGGGTTTACGATCACACCCCCAGCAGTTTTCCGTCTGAAGGCGGGTTCCGGTCCGATCCATCTGAGCGGACAGCACCTCGTCAGTAAGTGTTTTTCTGAAGATGGTTCTTTTATCTGCCCGTCTGTGGGTCTGCATTCATCACACCACCTGCTGTCTAATCTGCCCTCAGTGATGGAGGCGGATCAATCCTTTGAAGAGGAAGACGATGAGGAGGAAGAGGAGGAGGAGGAGGTGAAAACATCAAAGAAGAGGCCTGCTTCATCCCCTGCTGTCAAATCTCAGGTTTGACTTAAAAACTTTAACAAATGCCATAAAATGTGATGTTTTGATTTTTACCTTCTTCTGATCTGCTGGCAGAAAAAGATAAAGATGGACTTGGATGATGATGAAGATGAAGACGATGAGGATGATGAGTGAGTATTAACGTTCTGAGGGCAAATGTTTTCTTTTCCGTGTTTGGGTGAAGTCAGAAATCTGAATGGTGACGTGTTTTGGATCAAGTGTTTGTGAAGATTTCTCAGGTCATTCCTTAAACTACATTCATATTTAGAAATTTGACTTTTTCCTCAAACATAAGTAAAGCTGATCAGACTGCAGAGAAAACTGCATGTGATCAACTTAAGCTGTTAGTTCGGTGGCAATCCAATTCATGAATCCAGATCAATAATTCTCAGATCAAACTACAATAAGCATTTTACTGTTTGCATACACAGCGTTCGACATAAGCGGTTATCCGGTTGTCCGAGAAAAAACCAGATTTCACGGAGGACAACCAAAATGAACCTGATGGTTGTCCGTGTGACAGCCTGATCTTTTGTTCAACATTTTGGTATTAAGTTTCAATGGTTAGTATTTGGCCACCTTTGAATTGAGACGTATGCAGCAAAGTCTTTCCACTGACAAACGAAGTGCGTGCATGCTAGCGCATTGTTTCTGTTTGTACATCTGTACTTTTTTAATAAAGATTACCGGTTTTCAAATGCGTGTCAAACACTACCTGGTGCGGCCGCTAGATGTCTCCAAAAACACACAAAAAGATTTAGTTTCAAGTTTTTGGCAATACTGTGTGTAACCAGATGCTTCAATATTTAGTAAAATGTTTGTTTTTAATATTTAAAGAGTTTTTTAAATGTCCATCATAAGAGGCAATTGATATTAGATGTATAGAAGAAATAAAGATGTAAGTACTGACATCTGAGTAGGTTTCGTTGCTGTTGAATATTGGTATCCAAGGACAACCTAAAATTGGGGAGGACAACCAAGTTTACTTTTATTTTTTTCCCCGTATTTCATAACACTGCATACATGTCTTTTTACTGGATGTAAGAAAATTAGAGTATGTATTTAAAATCATGTATACTTTTTTTTATTTAAAACAAAAAAAAAGAAATGATCTCTATCACTCAACAACATGCCAACGTTTTCTTATTGTCAACTTCCTGGTTAACTTCAGAAGGAAGCAACACATAAACATCACTGTTTTGTATCATTTTGTATCAAATCCTGAAATGTTTTCCACCTTCTTTTAACCATTACAGTTTTACTGACTACAATTCCAGGAGATGAATGAAGACACAACACCACCTGAATAAATAATAATGATCCTGTGACGGCTGGAAAGCGCACAGTCCTTTAAGAACAGACTTGTTTTATAAACTTAACACTTTTCTTTTGGCCATCTTATAGAATGAGTTGTTAACTTCCTTACATCTGTTCACCAGCAGAGGGCGCTGCAGCCATGCGTTTGCATTTATATTTTACATGCAATTATTGTTAAATAAGCAATAATCCAGATATAATTTAGATATCACATGACTTAACGCCCAGACAGCGTTCAACCAAAAATAAGAGCCCGGAAATCGAGCAAAGAAACAAAATATCATTTTAAATAATGATTCAAGGATGTATTTTACAAAGTAATTGTAAAAATAATTATTTTCCGTTGTATTAAACTCATGTTTTCCTTTGTAGGGATGATGATGATGAAGATGATGAGGAGAGCGAGGCAGAGGAATCTCCTGTTAAGGTAAAGCAGCTTCTGCTTCCTTGGTTATACTTTTGTCTCCACGGTTAAATGTGTGTTTTGTTTATTTATTGACTGGTTTCTCTGCAGGTCAAACCGACACCAAACAAGCAGAAGGCCCAGAGTCAAAACGGAAAGAGTTCTGCGCCCTCCACTCCTGCTGCCAAGCAGGTGATGACTGAGTCCCTCCTCCAGCAATGGATGCTCTGCAGAGGGCGCTAAAGCTGCTAACCTTTTACTCTCTTATTTCCACATCCAGGACAAGACGCCTAAAGGCAAAGGTGCTAAATCACCTAAAACCCAGACACCTAAACCAAGCCTAACGCTGCCTGAGCTCAAGGCCAAGATTATGGAGTCTGTGAAGAAGGTGGGCGGAGTCTGCCTCAGTGAGCTTTTACAGAAGACGCTTAAGTTTGTGCGGGAAGTTTGACTTTTGTTTGTGTACATTTGCAGGGCGTGGCGCTTCCTAAAGTCCAGGCCAAGTTTGAGAACTTCATGAAGCATGGACAAAATGTCACAGATGCTAAGGTAACAGCGTCTGGAATCTGTGTTTTCCTGTCTGGAGATGAAAAGAAATCACTAAGGTAAAAAAAAAGGTTACAATCTTAACAGCTGGATCTTATTTCTTCCCTGAAGGTGATTTCAGAGCTGTGGAAGTGGAGACAGACGATTAAGGAGGAGAAATAACCCGCTAGAGTTTTAACTATTTTATAACTTGTTAATGTCTGTAACGCCTCGCAAACCCGTTGAATCCAGTCTGTGCCTCACCTAAAGTTTTTCCTCCACCCGTCCATCTGTGAAGACTTCATCTGACATCGCCATCTTGTAAAAAATAAACCGCATTTTGACCCAATAAAGAAACCACGAGGGAATGCAATACAACGGAATTACAAGTTTTGGGTAAATTCATTCCTTTGGTTGTTTTGTTACCATGTCAGCTGTAAATCCCTGACCACACCCTTTTTTTTTCTTTATTTACCTATCTTTTTTAATTTCAGTCTACAAAATAAAGCAACACCTGTTTTTAGGCCGACACTGTGTTGCCATGGCAACAGTTGGCCCACAGTCCAAAGGTTTATAGTGTTTTAGAGTTTGTGAGGACTTCATGCATGAGGATGCAAGTTTTATGTAATGATTCTTAGAATGAGCCGTCCCCCCCCTCAAGGTTAAGCGTATCCTGCAGTCTTGACCGCTTCAGTTTGCAGTTCCTGTCGGTGCATGAGGCCTGCGGACGAGGACCATTCTATTGACTGAAAACGGATGGAATTATCAATACCGCTTTATTAAAAAAGGTGAAAAAACATCTGGACGTTTATGCTGGTGAATTAATTATCTTTTTAGAACTGCGCTTTGTTTTCAAGTAAATTCCTCTTTGTTTTTCATTAATTTACCAATAAATTTCCCTCAATATCTTGATTTTGTTTTTCCTTTGTAAAGACCTGAAACTTTACATGCTGGGCTTGTGTTAAACCACTAGAGGGCGCATTGGAGCTTGGAAACCTGTTGACATGGGTCACAAAAGAGCAGACAGAAGCCTCTGAATGCTGAATCGACTGTCTGACGTAGTGGCTTGTGCTCAAGTGTTGGTGGCTTTCAGTGAAAACCTGAAATGTGTGGGAGGACGTTTTTCCCTGAAGCAGGGAGTGCCGGTACAGTCAACGGTCACATGCGCTTTATGAGGAAATGTTTTTAACCGGCTTCCTTTCTCTGCTTCTTTACAAGTGGAAAACACCAGATTACTGTTGGGAGTTCAGAGGCCATTTCCAATTAATCACAGACCAAGTTTTTCACATAAGATTATTTTATTCTAAATCTGGGAATGTACAGCAGTTCATGCCAATCTGATGGAAATAAAATCTTATTTGTTTAAATGTGCTTTTTCTTTTACTGTAAACCAGCTGAATACGTTTTTGGGGAGAAAATCATAAGTTTGCATATAAATTGTTACTCAGCATTTTATTCTGTTGCAGAGCAGAAAGCTTCCCACCAATGTTTAACAAAACTCAGTAAAACAAATGACTTTATGGTTACAAATCCTTGCAACATTGCAGAGATTGAAAGAGTTGCACCTTGTATGTCTGTACCATCAGTCACATATATTCAGCTTTTTATTTTCTCAGGTGGTTTTAAAAAGTCAATCTGGCTGTTTCTGGTTTTTAAAACAGAAACATCTGAAACATGGTTTTATTCTGTTCAAATATTGTAAATGCATATTAGTTTGATCTGGATTACGCTTCATTTACACCCCACTTTTGTTATTCAGAGAAAGTTCTCATGATCCCTGACCTCAGTTTAGTAACTATTATTTTATTATAGGGGTTAGCAAACTTCTGTTGGAAATTGAGGAACCAAAGCAGACTTCTGCAACTTTAATTGACGGAAAAATAGATGACCAAGTTATTCTTTATAGCTAAATAAAAAGAACCACAGATATATACACACACACACACACACACACACATTCACCCTTTTATTTTAAGTTTTTTGACCATTCGCTAAAATATTGTTGGCCATTCTATTTACTAGAGAGAGAAAAAAAAAGGTGATAATTCACATCTGGTTCTGCAGTTACGGTCCTTTGCATTCTGCAACTAACATGCTTGAATCCGTTTGATTAGATTATGTGAAAACCCTCAGTCCTGTAATGCTGGAGTGAACCAGGAAATTTGTCACAACTTTGATTGCCAAGAAAAACAAACTGAAACGTGTCAGTGACATCAGCCATAATATCCTCATTCAAACTAAAGTATGAGTAAGGATACTTTAGTATATATCTAGATTTAGGGAATAAATACTAGATACTTTAGTATAAAGTATCCATACTCATAGGATAAAGTATCCTTACTCAAACTAAAGTATGAATAAGGTTATTTTTAACGATACTCAGACTTTTTCCACAAAACTTTTGTCTGTCCTGCTGGTTTGTGACTTTTGTCTCCCAAGTTAAAGGAGGATTAATTGACTCCTGATAAACTTTTCTATATCAACTCCGGCTCAGTTTTCGAGAACTAGGAGTCTCAATTTATTGATTAGATTAGAGCAGCATCATGTGGTTAAAATGACTGCAGAGGCTGCGCCATTCTAGGAAATAAATCAACAGAAGAAATTAGTCATTTTGCATTTTTCATTAAAGTCTTTTTTATGTTAACTTTTTGTTTATAATAAAATTCCAAATGCGTTAAAAGTATAGTTTAACTCAGGGGTCTGCAACCTGTAAGGTAAAAGTCAAAAGCAAAAATGCTTTTTCATTTTGGAAAGACATATGGACATATGGAAAGCCGTTTAAACATTTAAGAGCTAGACCGGATGAGCGCTGCAGATATCTGTATTTCAGTCTGTCCCTCTTAGCAGCCGGACACGCGGAGCCAGCAATGACGTCATGGCCCCGCCTCCCCGCTGGAAATGCGGAGCGGAATTGAATATTGCGACACTTTTTGCAGGGTGGATGTGACAACACAAATGCAATCCCTCTTTGCATTTTCGTTTTAATTATGACACAGAATAAGTGGTTTTTAAGTATAAAATGACAAAGCATTTTGAAGAATTGCTTTTTCATTTGATGCAGCTTCATTTCGAACATTAAAAAGCATTTCTGTTCATTCATTTTAATTGTCAAATTAGACATTTCTAAATGAATTTTGCTACACATTTACCAGAGACTTTTTTGAAAATTAAATGTCAAACACCATTTTCTTTATCATTTTAATCAAGGGACAGCATAAGCGGTGTTGAAAAACAAAAGGAAAAAATTTTGAGTCAAAAAATTCAGCTTAATTTTGAAAATTAAAAAGGATTTCTGGTTTTGACTTTTATTTTTAATTATGCTCCAGAAAAACTTCCATATGAAAAAGCCATTTGGTCCACTTTCTTATAAAACAAAACCCAGCAATAGTCCCACTTTATAGTTTAGATAAATATACTTTATGTTTATGCGAGCCATTAAGTCATTTGTTTATTAAATATAGGTTTACAAAAGCTGAATTATAACCGTTACATTTTTCTTTATATAACTCTTTTTTTATTTTACTTTTGAAAGCAGAACATCTAAGTTCCTTTCAGAATAAAAAATACATCCTGCTAAAATCTGAACCTACATGACAAAACTTAAACAAATGAACCAAAATAAAAGTAAAAACATTAATTTAAATTATTAGCATTTTTCTTCAAAGCCAGAGAGCCACAATGGAGTGACAAAGGCATATTAGCATGTGGCTTTGGAGCCTCAGTTTGCAAAAATGTGAGTCAATTTCGTGCTTTTCAGGTTGTAATGATTTTCCAAAAGGGGAAAAGACAGACAGAAGAGCTACAGCAAGACACGGATGCCAAAGAGGAATCACTCCTCGCTGTTCAGCAGTGGCGTGCGTGTGGGAGAGGGAGTGGCTGCCTTTGAGTTCCTGGGAACCATTATCTCAGTAGACCTTACTTACACGGGCCGCCAACCACAGCAGCTTCACTTGCTTTGAGTGCTGCAGAGAAACCGCCTGCAGAACGGCTGAAAAGAGCTGCCCTCTGCTTTTATTGTTGGGATTCCAGACACTCTTTGACGTGATGGCCACCTTTAATACTATCATGCTCCTTGTATCACAACAATAAAGGATTCTATTCTGAACCATTAAGTTAAAAATAAACGAAACTAAAATTAATTAATTGAACAGTCACTTGTTGCAAAATGCAAAAGTATGGTGTTAATATAAACCAAGAAATCTGGCTAAAATATCCAACCAGGCCACATCAAAAACCCAATTTATCACTTTGGTGCAGAGGTAGAGCAGTTTACCTCCAAACAGAAGATCAAAGGTTTGGTTTCCTGCCCATTTGTTGTTAGGAAAGACACAAAACCCCAAACTGCTCCTGGTGATTTTAATTGTGTGTGTGTAAACACGACGGATGTGTAAGTGTTTTGGGCTTTTCTAAAGTAAATATAAGGTTATATCCATAGTAGAATGAGGGATTATGGGTAATAAGGATGCCACGATGTCTCCAGGGTCCAATAATTTTCTCTACACATCTGTTGGATTTGATTAAAAAAAAAGCCTTTACCTTTATTGAAGCAATTTGAATCACAAAGACACAAAATGATTAAAAATTATTCCTTTCAATTAGGTTTTCCACTCTTTATTATATACACAAATTTAAAAGTATAAAAAAAATAAAATCACAAGCAACTTTATGCAGAACATTGATCAAATTTTAGCCAAACCTCTAAACCCATCAAGAGCATTAAATGAGGTTTGAGGCTTGGAAGGCTCGACTTAATGTACATTTGGAATCAGATTACTTGTTAGAGTATGACAATAGCACGTCTTTCAGGCTGTTACAATCTGATCTTTTCAGTGCGATCCATGTTCACGGACAATGAATTGCAACAACATTGCTGCGCTGGGGAGAAAAAAAAAAAAAAAAAGTTTCCTAGTTAAGTTGAAAGGATCTGCATTGGTCTCACTGAAGGTGTGCTTAGCAGGTATGTCCACAACACGATACAGGGTATAAAACCAGACAGGGCCCAAAAACAAAATATTTCAACAGTAAACTGACATTTAAAAACTTTAATGAGTTCCTCAAAATATACAGTAACATGACAATGGGAGCCCTGCAGAAACTAAAATGCAGTATTAACTGCATGAGTATTTTCCATTCTCCCCACCACAGAGCTAAAACTAATACAAAAAAAAAACAAACAAAAAAAATATACAGTATTTTAGTTAAAACAAAGTCCGGGTGGTTCAAACATGACTCTTGAGTGGTATGGAAGATGCTGTTGATTGAGGATATCTGCCTTTAGGAACTGAATTCTGTCTTGGGCACGATGCAGCCAACATGCACCCTCCAATGAGACCCAAGAACGCACCGGCCCAGGCAATGAAGATGGCCGCGCCAAACTCATACCTACAGGGAAAGCAGATTGACCCGTCAGAATGTTGCAAACATCGACTTTTATCCAGAAAAGGACGCTACTCACTTTGAATTGACGGGAGTGAAAGGGTTGTAGAAGGCTTGGACGATGTCGTTAGTGTACCAGCCGCAGGCCACGATGGCGCACAGAGCTGCAACAGGAAGAGATTCTAGTAAGACTCCGAGGGAAGAGGAGCAAGAAAATCAACTAAAACGTGTCTCACCTCCAACCAGGATGATGATGCCTCCTGCCATGGCAATGCGAGTCTTTTTGACTTTGTCGTCTCCACCGCAGTTGGTGCACTTCATTCCCATGCAAGCTACACCCAGACCAGCCACAGAGATGACAATGCTCAACACCATGAGGGCGCGAGTTGCCTGGAGAGCACCTGGAGGAAGAGGTTATGCACGAATTGATCATCAGAACGTCACACGGTCTGCACATGCTGGAATCTTTAGGTCAAACGTGGGGAGGAAGTTGGAAAACGACTATGGAGGGGCAGGAAAGTGTGAGAAGGGCGGTTGGGGGGGGGGGTGGATATGCTCTGGTGCGTTTAAGCAAATCTAAAAAACAGGTTTAACCAGGTTTCAGGTTGCAGTGCCGAGAGGACACTCCCTGTACCTGTTCCTGGGAGAAGACCTATAGCAGCATTAACCCTCATCTCTAAATCCACCATTCAAAAAAAAACAAAACAAAAAAACACGAATCTAACCCCTTCAATAAAATCTGTCATTCTTCCTAAAAACACAAATCAAAAACCTGCAGAATCGAAAATGTATTTTTCTTGCACACTTCTCATATTTAGGACCTACATGCGTCACGAAGAGGAAAATGTTTGCCCAACAGTTCCTCATAAGGGTGTTTAACCTTTAACCACACCAAACTATGGGCCTTCATAATGGAGACTTTAACTCTAAAGGGAAAGGTACACAGGGGGCGGAGCTTAAACTAAATCCACTTTAGTAGTAACATGTTAAAAATAAGGTCATGGTTGGATGCCTCATTAAATGTAAGCACAACTCGTAAAGTTTGTACTTTTGTCGAATGAAAAACTTGAATTGGGGTCAAAGAGGAAAGGGGGGATTTCAAGGGTATACAGGTGTTTCAGGGCGTAGGAAAAAAAAGGGGTAGAGGAAGGGGGGAAAGGGAAGGAGACGGAAGCCTCGGTCGTTTACTCACCGTTGAGCTGCAGCATGGAGTCGTACACTTTGCACTGGATCTGTCCCGTGCTCTGGAACGCGCAGGACATCCATAATCCGTCGTACATGGACACCGCCGTGATGATGTTCGAGCCAACAAAGGCGGACATCTTCCACTGGGGCAAAATGGTTCCAATGATGAGTCCAAACACCCCAAAGAGGCCGAGAGCGAACCCCAAAATCTGCATACCGGAGTGGGCCATCGTTCCCCCACCTGCTTTTACGAATTAAATATATATATAAAAAAAGAGGGCGCGTGCACCTGTTTTCAATTTAAAAAACAAAACACGACGTTTCTTCGACAAAAGTTCAATAAAATCACTCCTGTGACAAAAAGTCTGCGTGTATTCCTTGGTTTAGCGAGAAGAAAGTCACACAAAGCCGGTAGTTGGAGTGAATTTAAACTGGGTCGCTGCTCCTGCTCGCACCTGTTCACCTGCCGCACCTTAAATGGGGCGGGAACGGCGGGAGCGAGCTTTTTCAGGCGGTTTCTGCTGCAGGTGGGGAGCGGGTACGCGCACGCAGTTTCGACTCAGGAGTTGTTGGAACGAACACCTGAAGTTTCGTGATGACGTCACTGTTTTTCTTTTTTTTTGCTACGACACCGCGCACCGGAAATGATTTGGTATCAACAACAGCACTGTTTACGTTTCATCAATCAGTAAATTACAGAAAAGAATTAAAGTCAAATCCTTTATAAATACGGTATACATAAACTTCTAATATTTGTAGATTCACACTACTTCGTTCGTAAATTTGATTGTTCTTTAAAAACGGCCAGAAAAAATGGCTTATTAGCATAATACAACATTTTATGTGTACATTATTTCTTCACACATTTAAAATGCAGTTTTATGTTTTGTAAGAAGAATTTAAGACAGAAAAAATATCTTAAAAAACAAATAAATTAAGTCAAATAATTAAACAAAACAACCCCTAGCAAAAAACAAAAAAAAACAGTCTATTTAAAAGTACTACAAGTATACTGCGTCTATGCTGAATATGAGCTTACTTTTTACATACTATCGTAAAATAAAAATGGAGTATTCAGTTAGTATTTTACACATGCATGGTCCATAGTGTTATTTTACTTATATTTATTCAATTCAATTTAAACAACTTTATTTATCCCTGAGGAGCAGACAGTAGCTTTTCAAAATAATTACATCACAAAGGTGCATAGAAAAAACGGAACTAAACCAAACTAAAACCACAATATTATAAAGCACTAAAATTCATAGATATGAGGAGAGGCAAAATAGTACACAGGTATACTTAAGTACACATAAATATACTGAAGTATAATTAACAAGCAAACATATTTAATAAAATAAACTTCATGTGTACTACCTTTTGCTAAGGGAGTAACAGCCATTTTCATTCATAACCCTTAGCAAAAAGTACACGTGAAGCTTATTTTACAAAGTATGCTTTAGTAAAAATATAAAAAGTATGCTATAGGCTATTTACATGTAATGTTGGAAGTATACTGATTAAATACTCCTTCAGAATAAATTGGAACATTTTAAGTTTGCAATATATAGAAAGTACATAAAAGTATACCATCTCACTTTTATTATAGACAAAGTATATTTGTTGCACACTTTGATAGGGAACCCCAAAATTCAGTGAGATTTCTAAAACACAAATTAGATTCAAAAACATTTTTTTTAATAAAAGATTTTTGAACTTGCTTATCAATTAAGACTGAACAGTATTATTAGGTTATAATTCCAATTTATTTGAAAAAAAAAAAAAAAGGAGAATAGAATGGCCAAAGTTCATCAGATGTTCCTTCAATAAATCTCTTAAGAAGCATTATATTAGACTTATAAGCTTATCTTTGGTATTTTTATAAGCATTATTTTATAAGCATTATTTTACCGTAAAGTAAAGCTACTTTTCAAATTAAAAATATTTTTCAGTATCAATTTCTAAAATACGTATGTTTTTCTTTTTGTGAACACAGTTTTTTTTCTTTTTCTTCCAACAAATTAGAAAAATTAAAGTATCACACAGTGTTTCAATATGTATTATACCTGTGTAATACATTTGAAGTATGCCAAAGCTGTTTTTTTTTGTAATATACATTATTAATATATTTATTTTTGAAGTTTTTTGTGAGCAGGCATCAAAAGAGAAAATGGTTAAAGCCTTGTCTTTTATTCTCTTCTTCTTCTTCTTCTTAAATGTGAGCAGAAGTGGCTTCCTGGTAAGATGTTCTTCATGAATATTTTACGCCCAAAGTTGAAGAAAAGACATTTCCTTTTGCACTTTTATCCACTGTATTACATTATCCAGTGCTTCAGTCACCCAAGTCTTTGGGAAATATCAGTGATGTAAAAACATGGGATCACAAAGTATCTTCATTGTGAAACTAAGAATTAAGGTGGGGATGTAGGGAAGAATGCGGAACTGAGCTGGCAGTTTGTTCTCATAACCACAGAAGCCAACAAACTGTAATCTATGTTTTGAGTCCTAAAGAGAAAGTCATCTTGCTCACATTTAGTTAGCTAGTTAGTTTAGTTTTAAGTAAAATAGATTTTCAAGGTAAAACATGGGGAAAAATTATCTCCTTACTGCTCTATGTGTCATATTTCTGCGTTATTTTTTATGCATAAACTTGAACTGTTGTGGGACTTTGGTGAGCAACGGAAGTAGTCCAACCGGTTGTGTCGTGTACTTGTTATGGCCTGACCTTTCCTGGAAAAACAAAGAACATGGTAGCGAGCAAAAACTATACAGCTGAAAACAAATTTTGACAAGTCAAAATCTGTGGTGTCTTTTCTGAATACGAGCCACCATGATAACATTTCTTCCCAAGTGGGTTTTAGAATCCTGCAAAAATGAAACTTCACAGGCTGATACTGACACTTGTCGCTGAGTCATGTCAAACCAATTCTGCACTCAACGTTTCCAATTTCAGGTAAGTTTCTTTACTAGTCACATGACTCATCTCAAGAAAAAAGAAGAGACACTTCCATAATAGGACATGTTAGAGCTATTTATATTACACAGGGTGTGTCTACTGTCACAGTTCAGGTGTTGTTTTTTACTCAGGATCTAACAGATCCAGCCTTTTCTAGTGGGATCTTTTCATGTTTATGTGATGTAACTCCAATGTGAGTCACTTTAAATGTGTTAAACCTGAGAAACACACCTGAAATCTTCCTTATTGCATGCTTTTGATGTTCTGAGGAATTATTTTTGCCTTTATTAACTTTTAAACCAATATATATATACATATATATACATATATATATATATATATATATATAGAGAGAGAGAGAGAGAGAGAGAGAGAGAAGAGAGAGAGAGAAACATCTGGGGATGAAAATTTCACACTCCTGTAGTGTCACCACAGTGAGTCAATATAATCCTGTTACCCTGTTACAATGTTTTTTGCAAAACAATAGCAGAAAGTGATTGCAAGGAACTCTGAAGCGAGAGGCTGCCATCTAGTGGCTAACGTGGCAACACAGAGAAAAGGTACTGTTGCTCCTCATTGGTCTCCACACAACAATGCTTGCTTTTATGGTATCAATTACATCCTTAATAAATAAAGCGTCCTATTGTGTCAAAATAGGAGATTAAATTGTTTTTTTTTATTTAAAAAAAAAAAAAGAACATTATTCATTATGCTGTAAGAAACTATGCCATAGATGGAAGGAAATGAAACTCTTGCCTGAGTCCAATTTTCTTCTGTGAGTCAGACATCCTTAAAGTTTCCGGGTTGTGAATTTGTCATGAACTTCCTGAGACACAAGGAAACTTCAAAGAGACTCACACAGTAGGATAGAAGAGCTTTTCTCAAATACCCGTCAGTTTGATCTGCTTTGTGTCAGTAAAAGTAAGTTTGTATGCTGAGCAACAAAAGTCAGTGCAGATAATCTTTTCTATTACTATTTGTCATCAGTTTGCTGTAACATGAATCTTATCCTAACTCAAACTGCAGGCAGCCTCTGCCCTAAACTTTCCTCTGTTTCTCAACGTCATGTTTTGGTCCAAAACGTGGTCTTTCACGTGTTGCGGCAGAATTACTTCCTTTAGGACGGGGGGCAGAGGACGCTGACGAGTGAAAAACTGCTCTGGACTGATGTTAGTTCCCCCCCTTCGTGTTGGATTATTTTGGGACTGTATTCCGTCTTCAAGTAAAGCTCTGGATCTTCAAACCTTCAGAGTATTTGGACAACTCAGAGATGAAGTAGACTGACTACTGACCTTTGGTCCTGGACCAACCACCTCCCTCTAAATGTTCACAAAATAGAGAAGCCCATCATCGATTTCAGGAGGAGGACAGGGACCTATTCATGTCAGGAGGGGGAAACTGTGCACTGCTAAACATCTTGAGACCTGGCGTCGCATATAAGGACATCCGATGTGGGTTTTATTTTATTTAATGTACTTCATTCTGACTACCTGGAGCCCTGTGACTACCAAAGAAAAGCATATCAAACTAGAGCTCAAGTCTCAATAAGTTAAAGTTTTGGTTCACTTGGAAAATGTAATTTATTCCAGATGCTCTCTGTGTTGCTGTGATAGTTTGAATGTTTGTGTATCTTGTAATAATTGGTCAAAATATGTGAGCCCAACCCTAAAAAGTTGAAATCTGTTAAGATCTCTTAACAGTCTTTTTAATCTGACATTTGTATGGACAATTTGATAAACAAGATTTAAAGTATTAATTAAAAATATGTTTTTCAACTGCAAATTTGAGTCACTAAATGGGAAAAAGAAACAAGAAACAAGAAAAAACAAACATAAAGAGTGCTGACAGCTGTTAGTTTCAGTCTGAGTGGAGAAAGAACAAAAGCCATACATTTTTTTCTCCTCAAACTACGTTCACTCCGCTTTCTGCAAAGCGTGTTTAAGCAACCATCTATGTAAACACACGCAAATGCTTGTTTAAGGCTTCCAGGTTAAAAAATCTGCACGTACATGCACAGCTGCACACCTTTGTAAGACCTTATTCAGGATCTACTCTTGAAGGTCAAATCAGGGACTCGGATTTGGCGTCCCTTTCCAGTCACGAAAGTGGCAACCGTTTGAACATTGATTATGAAGGAGAAATTAATAATTGTGGTTTGTGCTCACCCAGAATTTAATGCTACCAAGGCTTTAAAAAACCTGGAGAAAGATTCATGAGGTTTGCACCACTTTGACATTTCAAACCAAGCCTCTTCCAACTGTGGTGGACATACGGTAAATAACAGAAAAGAAGAAGCCCCTCCCTGCTTGTCCAGTGTGAACACCACGGGCTAAATAAAGGATGGACAAACTTTTTGACTGGTGGGCCCCAAAAGTTTTAAAAATTGGACCAGGAGAAGATGAGTGACGTGTTTTGGTAACCCACTTCATTAAAAAAAAAAAAATAAATGAAACATGGAATCTGGACGAAGACAAGCTTTTATTTTGACTGAGGGTATATATATATATATATATTTTTTAAGCAGAACATTTTGGAGTTTTTATTTATTTCAAAACTGTGGCTTTTCTTTTGCTCTCGTTTTAGTACCAGTGCACCAATGGGTTGATGTCCACCAGAGAAAAAGCAAACTTAGAGAATTGCAGCGTTCATGTGATGTTCAAATGTTCTGAAAAATGGCTGTCTGACTCAGAAAACACATTGAACGTCAGAGAAACAACAAATCTTCCAGCACAGCACGAATGTAAAACTTTGTGGAAATTAACGAAGGTCAATGTAAGAGTAGTGAGCTGCCTATGGCCTCCGGGCCTCAGTTTTATTGAACACATGTTACATGCCCGGTGTGTCTACAGCTTCAGGGATGAATGTTAGTGTTAGAGGAGGTCTAGGCAATTACACAAAAAAGGACAGTACATGTCTTGTCATTTCTGCACCCTTTTCAGGTTTATTTTAGATTACATATTAATTAGCTAAAATATATTATGAATTTTGTTTTAGTTGTATTATGAGCTGAAAAGCTACCACTGCATTTTTATTTTTCTATATTTGTAAGGAGACATTGAGCACAGTCACCTGAAACCTACAAAAGAAAGCCTTTCACATTAGAAGTCCTGCAGCTGTCTGTGGTGCAAAGCAGAGGTAAAAGAAAGGAGTCACTGTTTTAGCGGAAAGAATGGGATGCCTGTTCTTTCAAAAACTTCTGCAGTGTTTTCCAAGTTGAAACTACAACTAGAAATCTGACCGGTCAATAAAAATCTACATTCATAGAAAAAAAAAACTGGATAAAAGACATGATGAGCTTAATCTTTGGGACATTTTTGCATGTTTTTGACAAATGTTTTTAGGATTTGTTCGCTCACTCAATGACCCACAGATTTAACTTGTCGGAAAACTTCAAATGAAGGATAATTCGCTGAAATTATCTTGAAACGGAGGATTTTATTTAATTGCATCTTTTGTTTCATCGCAAGCACCGTAATGAAAGCCATTTGTAATGTTTGTCACCATCCTCATCTGCGCCCAGGGAACTTTAATCCGCCTCTGATTCCTCTCCATTCATTTGATGCTTTTACAAATGTTAAAGTCATTGAAAGCCAGATTGGGTTTAAACAGAACAATGCCCACATTCTGGGTTCTGCAAAAAAAGATAATTAACATAAGATGTAGCCTCTTCTGCCCACATTCAATGGAAACATGAAGATGTTGAGAGTAATTGGTTGACGCAGTTTTCACAAGAACTATATTTGGCTTAATGCCTTAATCTGCATTTGCTGCATTAAGATACATAAAGCTCTGTTCAGTCGGCGTGTGTTTACTGCGGTTAGTCTTAAATAAATGCAGCTTTCATGCTTTGCGTGAGATTTGAAAGGCTGCAGTGAAGCATAAGAAGGATCAGAGGGGGAAAGAAGGCTGTGACCCTGACCGCGACCACCGTCTCCACGTCGTAAAAGCAGTGACAGCCCAGAGCTCACAATAATCTGCCAGATCAGATTCGGCTCAGCTAGTTCTGAAGGATCATTTGAAGCCTAATTACCAAGCCTGTCAAACATTAACCAACCACAGTTGTTACAGAGAGATTTAATGAGCTTCAGAGAACTAAAAGCTGCTGTTTATTTGCTGATACTTTTCTAGCTAAATGCTTCTGGTTCCAGGAAATGATTTACGACTCTACAGAGATGCACTCATAAACTTTGCATCTTGTTTCAGCTTTTGATTCCTTTTGAACTACAAATTAGTTTATTTATCCATGCATTGGATTGACTCACTGTCCTCTTTTGAAGCACTTATTGTAAAATAAATGTATTTCTTTTTACAGAGAAATAAATAATTAATATGAAACATTAGAAAATTTTAGTGTTACAAAACGTTTTGTATATTTTATGGCTAAGACTCTATTCAGTAAAATGTTTTATATTTCAGTGCAACCAAAAAACATTTTTGCAACCCAAAAGCCTAAAGGCAATTATACATACTTTTTGGGATGAACTTGGTCAAAAGTTAAAATTCAAACTGATCAAGTTTTCATGTATTTCCAGAAATAATTTTTTTCCCTGCTCCTTTAAAACTAGTCTATCGTTATAGGTTAATTTCTGAAATGCATAGTGACAATTGTCTTTGTTAGAAGATTTATTTACGGGACAATAAAAAATTGTTTATCTCCGATTTTGCCAAAATCTGAAGTCTGAAAGTCTGAATTTCATAAGTGCGTCTGCTGTGCTGCTTTGTGGTAACACCAAGACTTCTTGGATTTACCAAAACTGCTTGTCTGATAAAAGAGATGATTCTTTAAAAATAGATTTACATCAGACAGCAGAGGATGCAGTTTGTTTCCATTAGACTGAAAGACATTTATCAAGTTCTTTTGCTCTAGTACACAAAGAAAAGCTTCAAGAACAAAGACAGCACAAAGCTGGAGTTACGAAATCAGGTAATGTTATAACTGTTAAGGACTCTGATGTTGAACAATTTAATTTATGTATCATCTACGCTTGTAGGAATATTGATTTGTTTGGGAAAACATTCTGCTTTATTCACTTTTGCAACAAGTTACTTGTGTAACATGTGTTACTTACTTTGTGTTTGTCTGTGAATTTTTAGTTCCTACAGAGGTCAAGGTTCTCCACTGTTGCTGATTCCGCCTCTTGTAGAGCTGATTTTGAGGCATCCAGCTCTACCAATGACCAGGCTGGGAGCAGGGTTTAAAAACTCCCACAACACACTGCTCCAGAGGGCAACTGAATTCCTGGGAGGAGTCTGCTGTCTGCCTGGCCTAGGAAGTGTTTCTCCCTTTTCCTTGGATCAGGGACATAACACAAATGGGGGCTCGTTCAGAATCATTTTAAGTGGTTTAATGCTCGGCTGGGATCTGCTGTTAACTTGGGTGAAGCCTGAGCAGAGAATAAACATCAAAAAGTAGTTTGAAATCACTGTACACAATATTATAGGTGTAGGTTGGACAGAAAGAGGACTATAGTGTCTCAATTTTCTGAATATCCTCATTGCAGCTCATCTCATGACAGGCTTTCACAAAAGCTACAGAAACTGCAGTGCCGCACAAGCACTCAGATCACTAAAAAAACACAACAGTTTGTAACACTTGCATGTTTTAAAACAATCCTGTACAATATCTGCAGTTAAGAGTAAAAATGTTTCAGTTTAGATCATTTACATTCATGAAGCCTGTAAGGTAATAGGCCCAGGTCACACTTCAGTGCATTTCAACCCACCATCCACTTGAGTCTCAGCGCATTAAAAAAATTACCATTCAGGCTTCATCTAACTATGAATCAACTATGAATGTTGGAGATGTCACACAATCCTGCATGGAGTCTGAAAAACAAGAAGACATTAACACTTTGCCACTTCGTATATATGTCACTATCTATCTATCTATCTATCTATCTATCTATCTATCTATCTATCTATCTATCTATCTATCTATCTATCTATCTATCTATCTATCTATCCATCTATCCATCTATCTATCTATCTATCTATCTATCTATCTATCTATCTATCTATCTATCTATCTATCTATCTATCTATCCATCTATCCATCCATCCATCTATCTCTATCTATCTATCTATCTATCTCTATCTATCTATCTATCTATCTATCTAGCTATCTATCTATCTATCTATCTATCTATCTATCTATCTATCTATCTATCTATCTATCTATCTATCTATCTATCTATCTATCTATCTATCTATCTATCCATCCATCCATCCATCTATCTATCTATCTATCTATCTATCTATCTATCTATCTATCTATCTATCTATCTATCTATCTATCTATCTATCTATCTATCTATCTATCTATCTATCTATCTATCTATCTATCTATCTATCTATCTATCTATCGACGCATGGGTGAATGAAGTTGAAAAGAAAATAAGAGGATGACCTTTTATTATGCCTGGAGAAAGAAATACTACATTTTAGATGAAAGAAATGGGGAAAAAAAGAAGAAAAAAGCATCAAAGGACCCCTTTTACAATCATAGAAATATATGTTTATTGAATAATATTCCAGAATAGGACTCCTCCTTTGATTTCATAGGAGTTGTAGTAGAAATGTACACGTTAAATGACAGACATGGAGGGCGAATCAAGGGCTTGTCTCTTGAAAGAGAGAGTCAACCTTGTGGAGTCACAAGTGCATGCTTGAAGAAAAAGAAAAGATTACAATAGTTGCCTGCAGATTTCGATTGTAGTGAGCCTTGTGGGTTTGTTTTCCCTCCTTGAGTCTGGGCTGCAAGGTCTCGTTGCATATTGCTGGCTTTTGTCTTGCTGCTTTTTGGAGTGTTCAGAAAAGCTGCAAACATGTGATCTTCTGTTCAATATTGAGGAGTCCAGCGTGTCTTTAAATCCCTGCCATCACTCGTGAAGGCGGGGACTGAGGAGTCAGGCCTGCTCTCAGCGGCTGACCAGTACCAAGGCTCACTCTACTTATGGCTTCTTCTTTTTTTCTTCCTTCAAATACAGAAAAGAATTTTTGTGTCTGGAAGACGAGAGGATTGTTTAGAGAGATGGAGAAGTCAACAGTCTGAAAGAGCAGGAGAAAAGCCTTTGTGGAACAATCCTGGAAGACTAGCATGACCACCAAGGCACAAGCACAACTGAGTTATTCTGCTGTTTTCACAGGAATTCATTGCATCTGTCACCAAAAACACAGCGGAGCTGCACAGTGGCATTCTGGCCGGAAGAATTTCACTCAGGATTCGTATGAGAGTGGATACGTTTTGGTGCAGACAAAAGGACATACTACAGGAGAAAAATAAATATGTATAATCCACTTCCTAAGGTTTGACACAATTTACCAAAAAAAAAAAAGACAAAAAACAGTGCACAAATACACTATTAACAAAAATGCAAACTGGCAGATTTGAGAAAATGAAAGTCCATCTGCAGTTTTTCTCTGGAATTATGGAACTCCCAACCCATTTCTCCATTTGGATTCCATTCCTGAACAGATTGATTGGAAACACACCAGAGTTCCCAGGATGCAACAGTAAAACTCTTTCCATTCCCTACAAAAGCCCTCTCTTTTCTGTACATCCAACAAGAACAATAAACACAGCAATTCAGAAAACACACAAACATGAAACAAACAAAAAAACATTTTAATTTTGCACCACATAATGATGCAATTATAAATAGATTTCCATGTATTAAGGTTGTATAAGATTGTAGTTGTATTAAGGAGTCACCACAATGATGAAATTCTTTAAAAGAAAATTAGTAAAGCAATAGAAACTTTTAGTTCTTCTCCAACTAATATGAAACCACTTTGGTGGATTTTCTCAGAAAACTCTCAGAGCAGACTTAAACGAAAAAATACATAAAAAAAGTATAAATTAAATGAAGCATAGCTCTTTTTTCATTGCAAGTTCTAAAAACACCCGTTAAAGTTGTTTGCAGTGACTTTTTTGTTACAGTCGACTCGAAAACATTTTAGGTTCTACTTATTGCAATGTCTCTTTGGGTTCTTTAACATTTGGGATGAAATGACGATGCCTAAAATTTGCTAAGACCACTCAATCCTATTGACTTAACGTTCAAAAGCCCGTCTAAACCGTTTCTCAGGTGACTGCCTGAATACCTGGAGGGTGGAACATTTTTCCAGTTTTTCAAGTTTATGAAAATGTTTTTGTTCCATCTAAAACTTGTATATTTTTTACAACTATGTGTGGGTGCCCTTTTTAATTTGTTTATTTTTTTAAAACTATATTTGTGAGTCCAGATATGTTCATAGAGTCTATATTGGACTTTTCAATGTCTTTTTTTGCAGCAATAGCAGCATGAAAGTTTGACTTTTAGCATTGATTTTAACTTTTGTTTGAGTCACATGCTTTTTTTTTTTATTTGACCTCTATTTATTTTCCAAAGATCAATGATTCACACATGCAACTGTAGAGGGTAACACTAATTGCTGGAAATTACACCCATTGTAGATTTTGGACCAGAATGACAACTTTAAAAGTCAATTTGGGGTTTTTGACCTCCTATGACAGCTGCACTTTCCACCTTTTTCCCATTGCTTTTGAGTTTTATGCTTCTTATTCTAAAACTTTTTCAAAAGAAATCATTTCTTTTTTCCCCACATGATTTAATCTCTACAACTTTCTCTGTTCTTGCCTTATCTACTTGCAATATCAACAAGAAACAACTTGCTGTTGTATTCCTTCAGACTGACATAAAGTACAGTAAGACCCGGCAGCTTTCATGTGTGGAAAAGCCTGTATTTGCCATTTAGTTACATCCAATTTAGCATTACTTTGAAATATGTGCACTTTATTACATGAAAAAAAAATGAACATTTCTTTGTTCAATCTGCACCTTGAAATTCCTGTAAGGGTTTTTGAAAAATGTATACAAATCTACTTTGCAGATTCTTTGGTTGCAGAATTGGAAAATTGAGATTTTATTTGCCTCCAATTTGCCATTAGAATTGAAATATTCTCCCTGTCATCAAAGTGTGCCGAGCCTCACCCTCATTATCCTATATACACATTGCCTCCCAACTGCTGAACTTCTTCTAGTGTGTACCTTTCTTATCAACATTCCTGAAGAATTCACCTGCTAATCCCTCACTCTTTCCAAATAACCGCCTTCGAGCCG
Source organism: Oryzias curvinotus (assembly GCA_023969325.1). NCBI lineage: Eukaryota > Metazoa > Chordata > Actinopteri > Beloniformes > Adrianichthyidae > Oryzias > Oryzias curvinotus. The sequence continues at coordinate 12,111,791 of CM043719.1, read as the reverse complement.
TAGCCTCTTTGCTATTCTGCTCACAAATTCTGACTTTCTTTCACCCTCGACACATTTGGATAGCCCTCGTTTCACATCCGGTTACCATCACCTCTTTAGGACACAGTTACAAATTCAAATGCAATTCATGGTAACCCCTATTTTTCAACTTTTCTTGGGTTACAGCTATGGATGTAACAATGAATCCATTTTTTTTATTTTTGTTCGTCCGATCCAACCAAATTGATCTGTCTGAGGCAAGTTAATCGAATCGCATTGACCTAAACCATTATAAAATGGTTTCACAATGTAATACAGTAAATTGATTATAATCAATATTGGAAAATACCATGTAGACCGAGGCACAGTGGGTAAAAATGACCAACACACGTGATGACAGCCAAAAATGTTTAAGCCATCATTCCAGTCCAATCTGTGGAAACACTTTGAATTTAGAAAAGACTTGTTACCATACAGTGTGGTAGGATGTTCTAATAATGTTCTGTTTTGATTGTTTTGATTTACACTTGAATATCTTGCAAAAAAATACAAGGAAAACTTCTCTTGCACTGTTCAGTAGCCAGGTATTTATCTCTGAGTCACACTGGTGGAATGTTAGCCTAAAGATGTCCTGGATCAATTTCAGGTCAGTGAAAAATGAACCAAAATCAACTATGAATCGAATCGGTAACCACAAATCATGATATGAATCGAGTCATTGTTGAAATTAATCGTTACACCTCTAGTTCCAGTGTTATAATCCCTGACAGACAGCAAGAAAGGGCCTCCCTGCAGTCTTTGTTAGTGGTGTACATGCATGCTCTTTGTTTGATGAGTTGACATGTTTTTCTCTTTAGTGGTTTTCGGATGTGCAGCTCTCACAAACTCTATCTGACCAGGAATCCCGCCTAACGCTGCGCTAAAGCTTACCAAAAAAAAAAAAAAAACAGACGCCCACATTAGAGAAAATGTGTTGTTTCTTCGACTGAAGGGCAAACAGGAAGCGATCCCCTCTTCTTCTAGTTACTTTCAAGCAAGCACAGACTCTGAATGCACGGCCACAGACACCCACTCACACGGGTTAAGCACACCCAGACATTCATTCAGATGACTCCATTCGTCATAGCAATTCTTCCAAGGTGATTTAATAAAGCCAGTGAGTGGATAAGCTAGCAGACATTGTCAGAATAACAAGTGCAGCAGCTCACAGGCTCTCTGGCTTTGATGTGGGGCTTCAAACTCGCCTTTATGCTGACAGCAGATGCTGAGTGAAGTAAATGTTGCTGTTCCCTTCAGGTTTCTCAGCTCAGATCCGTCCCGGGCTTGACTTTAGTCCCAGTTGCTTATTTGCACCCTTTATCAAGTCAGCACACACTCACTGATTTCTTTTCTCCTATTTGAATTGACCTTTTGGAATCGCTTTGAAAAATCCTCCATATTAAGATGTTTGTTGACATGAATTTACTTCAACCATTTGTAATTCTATTTCTACTTCTTCGCCATTTTTTTTGCGAAGAAAATCATTTTCAGTATCATCGTAAGGCATTTTCGTACCTCATGCTCTTAGTGTTATTGTCATAATAAAGTCTCCTTTTGAGTATCATTATTATCAAATCACAATCAAGGACACAGATGAAAATCAAAACCCAACTGATTGGTTTTAGTTCTAATGCGATTAACTGTAAAAGTTCGGGTCTGACTGCAAATTGCTTTGCAGTCTAATCTGGTTCATCTGACTTTGAACTTCACTTGACCCTGATGGTTTGCTTTTGCTGGTAGGTGGATGCTGACAGCTTGGCCACAGGGTCTCCACCTTCTGTGCAGATAAAGGGCCTCGTGGTTAGGGAGGATGATGCCGCAAAGAAATCAAATTGATCTGACAGACAAAAATCCAAGATGGGGAAAAAAAGGAGCATGAAAAAGTCACAGAAGACACTGAAATAATAAAATGAACTACAGGGGGTGTGGTTCTGGTTGTGATACTGGGCTGCTTCAGATGAGGGCGGGGCCTCCCCTTCCTGCTGATGGACCCTTTTGTTTCTCAATGAATTGCAGTGCACTTGTGGGACGTGGCGTTGGGGATGGGGGGGGGGTGGAGCACTCTTTCGTGCCATCCTCACTGCCTCATGGACAGCTGTGTTTCCAGTGTCACTGCTGCCCTTCATCCCACCCTCCTCCTCCTCCTCCTCCTCCTCCTCCTGTGCTAGGAAGCATCCGCCCTGGGAGCTTCTTTCTGTCCGTTCTTTAGGGTTGGTGAATCTGACGTCCTCACTGTCTTCCGAGGAGGACTCACTGGCTCGGTGGCGAGCTCGTGGAGAGATGGCTCCTTATACATCGCAACTGTATGAGAAAGAGGAAGCCGGTTACCATGGTGATGGTAACCGGAAAAAAACCCACAAAGGACGCAAACCTTCTATGACTTTAGGCACAAAGTGTGCCGCTCCCTTGGTCTTCTTTACCCGATTGCCCTTCATGATTTGACCATCTCGGTTGATACCAATATACCAGGAGCGGCCAGACTGGGTCTGACGATAGAGCATGGATGAGTACGTGACATAGTAGTTCTCAAACACGCTCTCTTTGAACTTACACTCGGGGGTGAAGTTCTCCTGTAAGAAAATATTAAAAAGAGGAAACAAAGACAAATTATTCTTCCAAAATCTATCTGAAAAGAGCTTTAAGAGCACAAAGATGCTTGTGGTATTAAGGACATAGAAATAACATGACCTTTTATCAATGGAACAAAAAACCCGCAGACAAAATAACTGTTCAATGTCATGTAGGATTAACCAAAGCATAAAAATGCTTTTTTTTGGGGGGCTCAAAACAGATTTAAACAGAACATCAACAACTTAGAGAAGCCAACACAAGAAATATTTGATTAAGAGAAGCAGAGACCTGCTGAGACAACCAAAATACTGGATTATAGTATAAGTATAAGGTAGAAGGCACATTTAAAAGTCTTCAAAAACAACAACAACAACAACAAAAAGAACTATACAGCTTGTCTGTGAAGACTCTCATTCGTCCAGGTTGATTCCATCACAGTAGGTTTAAAAGTTGTCATCTGGACTTGGTTTTTAGAGTTGAAAAATGCTTTGTCAATTCTGAAATAGCTCTTTTACCAGCTATTTCAGAACTAACAAACCCTTTTGGATAAGAGGTGAAATGTTTTCCACTTTTCACCTTTTTCCACCTACTACTGTAACTATACACCTTAAATTCCAAAGCACCTTACATATGGATTCATTCTGGTTGCTGAGGTTAAAGAGATTTTGTGAGCTAAAAAGCGCTCTATCAAAATGTTTGGTGGGGCATTTTTGTAAATATCTGTTTATTATAGCTGTATCAGTCTGGTTTTTTACGTGTTGCAAAGAAGGTTGGCTGTTATACAAAGTTGTGACGGTCGGTCTACTGCCCTGAGATTTGTATCCACAGGTTTGATCAAATACTCTAATATTGGGATGCTTTACCTCCCTGCTTGACACTCAGCAGCAACGGTTGGACTGAAGGGGTTGCACCACCAACCTCGCTGTTACAAGGGACTGAAAAAAGGTGGGAGCAAATTTTGCTTACTCAGGTGTCTGACAACGAACAGATTTCAAACGCTCACCTGCAAACGTAGCACTAACACAGCAACCACATAATTCCAAACCCGGATTCTCCTTTAAAGTTCAACATTTTCTGTTTTGTGTTCCTGCATATGTTACTGAAGGCAAAAATGGAGTCTATTACTTTTTGAGTTTTCTACTTTTACAATACAAATAAAAACACACATGTAGGGAAAAAATGCTAAAAGAAATATATATATTTTTCTTGTATAAAACAGATAATGCAACTTTTGATTTAAGTACTGAGACAAATTGAGCTAAAGACAGTTGGAAGGACTCTCCAATCTATCAAAGGACTGATTTGCATTTGTTTGGGCTGCTCAAAATCCAAGGTAATCAAACTAAAACGCTTTTTCCTGAAATGTTCTAAAAGAAAATGACCATTTTGAATGTACCAGCCATGTTTTCTGACAGTTATCTATAACTGATTAATTCTGAAATAACACAATCAAATGAAATGAGTTTGATTAAATCCATCATTTAAGACAGGCCTTGTAAATGAGCGTGCCCCAGCCACACCTTCCTCCCTTTCTGTCCTCAGCATTTACTGAGCTCTGCTCAACTGCTGAACTTAACCAGTGGAGACAGATATACATCTCTTGGTCTTGCATCAGGGTCTGGTCTTGACAGGGTCCTTACCCTGTCAGGAAGCAGAGACAATCTCCTGGATTGATTAAGTCAGTGCAGCAGAAATGGCTGAGTGCAGAATTTCTCGGGGAGACAGGAATTCAGAGCAAGGTCCAAGTTTAGTGGAGACTGAACGGTGCAACAGACTTCCAGTTTCACACATACAGGTCATGCATGACTTTGTTCGACACAGCTTCCCTCGCTCAGATGGTGTCAAAGGTACGGCAGCCCTAAATTTAATTTAATTCAATTAAATCTTATTTATATTGCACAATATTATAACAATAGTCGTCTCAGTGGGCTTCATACCGGTGGTTAGTAAACATGAAATCAGTCAAAAAATTCAACAGGTAATGACTGAACTAAACTAAACAGACTAAGCTAAACTCGGCATCCCTGCCCTTAGACCCTCTTCTCAGTGAGGAAAAACTCCTTAAAAATATGGATTAGGAAAAAAAAAAAAGAAAAAACCTCAGGGATGTCCACACAAAGGAGGGATTCTCTCCCTAGATGGACAGATGATGTACCAGAACTGTTGGAGAAGAATTAGCTTATCTGACTACATGTTTGAATTGTGTAATAGATGGGCTCCATCCAGCCCCCAGCTGAAGTGCATATCAAACCAACAAATCATTTAATACAAAAACACATAAAAAATTACAACGACAATAGTAAAAGCAAAACACAATTCCAAAAAAAAAAAATAGAATAAAAATTTAACATTTTGGAAAACTAAAGTAAATTAAAAAAAAATAATTATTACTGCATTATTTAAAAAAAATAACACACACATGCTTCATTCTTTAACATTTCATTTTAATATCTGGAAATCACTTTTGCTTTCCAAAACATTTTTTTACAGAAATCAGACGATGTTTGAGCATCATTTTAACTGAAAGTTATTTGGCATGAAGCGATACTGGATGTGCTCCGTGCTAATCATAAAACTTTTATTTGTATGCAGACATTAAAGACGCATTTGAAAAAAACTCAAATGTTATCATCTAATCAGTTATGCCTTCTAGTACCTACATTTTTTGTTTTTTATTGTGTTTTGTTATTTTATTTCGATTTCTGGAAACAACTACAACTAATTTCATTTAATTTTTTTGGAATTTTGTTTTGGTTTCTAGAATTTTGTTTTAATTTCTAGAAAGTTTTGTTGGTTTGTTATTACTTGCTTTGTTTTTTTTACATTTTCATTATTTTTGATTTGCTTTTGCGTTGAGTGATTTGTTGGTGTGAGTTGCACTTCAGGGTCTACCGTTCGCAGGACTTCCTTCGTCATCTATGAATGCCCAACTGTTCCTTGCAGCCAATGTTTGTTCCACAAATGTTTTCCCACCCTTTAGAAAAAAAAAAAAAAAAAAAGAAAAGAAAAAAAAAACATGCCTAAAAAAAGTGCACAACACATTCCGGCCCGCCAGGCAGGGCTATTTTAAGATCTACTGACAGGTTTGATATCTTCTGCTGCGCTAAGGCAGAGGATGGGATCGATAGATGATCCGTGTCATTCATTATTAATCAGGCCAGAGAGAAAGAAGGGTGGGAAGTGTGGGTGACAAAGGAGGGGAAAGTGGGGAAGACAGGAAGGAGAGCATAGGATCACACAGAGAGGACACAAGAGTTGCTGGATAATAAAGCCGATTGAGAGGAGAGCAAAAAAGGTGAGGCCTCTCCCGACCTTAAGCTTCAAGGCTGACACTTTTGTCCCTCTTGAAAGAGGAGCCATCACTTCAGCAAAACCTCCTTCAGCCACACATCTGACGTGACACCGCAGATAACCCCTCTCCCAAGTCCTCCTATAATTACCCTTCATAATAACTCTCCTGAAATTAGTCTAAAGATAGACATATTTGATATTTCACTCCAGGAGTCTCCAAAGGGCTGAAGAGGAAAAACAAAACATTTTGCAAGCATGGAAAAGATAGTAAAATGAATTATTCTTATGATAAAGAGCAGACTTTTCTACATTTGCACCACGCTCACTTGCACAGATGAATAATGGCTGTCGATGTGGGGCACATTTTTTAGATGAGGGACGAGGGAATATTTCCATCTAAACAGTGGACTCTAGGCCTGGAAGTTAATCAAAACCTCCCTCTTTACCCGTGTTCTGAGATTTGGGGTAAATGATTTTATTCCCTTCTGCTTGCCTCAAGCCAGAAATTTGAATGACAGTAGATGAGAGAGGTAATGTGTAATGTCCGTGCCGAGAATCCCTAAGACAGGAAAAACCTTTTTGTGATGCAGAGTATTATTTCAATCCTGCCTCCCCACACACACCAGCTCCCTCTTCATCCCTGGTGCCTGATTACATCTATTCTGCTTCAGGAGGCTTCATGCAGCCATGCACTGGAAGTGTACTTACTGCAAAACAGACAGAAAAGCTCCTAAATTACAGGCAAGGAGCTCCCTAAAGTAACTAACATCTTCAACTAATAAGAGTTTAATGAACAGAAATAAATGTTGTGGCTCTGACTAATGTTCTATATCTTGTTTATTTTCATTTTGACATGCACTCCCCTGCATGAAATCTAAGCTCCTGAGAGAAAATGTTGACATCCTCGCAAGAATTGGCGTGTAGTACCCAATGTGGACAGCAGGGGTCATGAGTTTTCCACGTCTTGTGCCTGTCCCATCAGCTCACAGTGTGATCTGTGAACTGCTGTGAAATCTGCCCAGCTGCAGTGAAGCCACCACACTCCCAGAGCACGGAGTCACTGCTGCAGCAATCCACGGGGCGACGGGAGGCCTATTCAGTCCTGTCTGTGAAAGGTGGTTGATGTGGCTGCGGAGCCACACGTAGATGCACAATTACATAAGTCAGACAGGAACAGATGTGCTTATGAAGACGGCTTTACCCCGGCTGACACCGGCAATTAATACCGTCTGGCAGAACACATGTATGGTCTGTCTACAGTGCTCTCTAACACGCCATGAAGCTCACATGACAAGGACACAGTGGATGATGATGATGATGATGATGATGATGATGATGTGCAAGTACTTATGGCTTTGCTGAGCTGATGGACAACATAAGGGCCGTGTCAATACAAGGCCTTAGTGCCACTTCAGCTCTAAAACATCTCCTTCTGTCAGAGAAATCCTGAAGGAAATGAATTAGATTGATTGTTAAAATCAGTTATATAGTAAATAAAACACAACAAGACACAATATTGATCTGACATGGGGACCATTTAGAAACGTTCAAAGATTTTATGCAAAAATAAAATATACAGAAAAATATTACTTTATCTATCATTTTTATTTCAAGAATTTGCCAACATTCTGTTTTTAAAAATCATTCTTCCAATACCCCCCTTTACCAAAAGTAAGGGCGGAAGACATTAAACAATCAGAAATAAAATAAAATAAAACAAAGTATATGAACGAAACCTAAATTATAAATCTATTTTGTCATTAGCTCCTTCTTTCAGATTATGTTTGCTGTTCTTTATTTCCTGTTTCTCACAATTATTATTTTTTTTTTACTAAAAGGAAATATTGTGCTTAAAAAAGTCAAATAATGGGTCAGTTAAAAACGCCATCCTTTAAAAAAAAGTTTTACCAAAGCCAAATTAACCCGCTATTACTGTCTATGTAGCAAAATGCTTATTAAAAAAAAAAAAAAAAAAACTTTTATTTGTAACAACCCACCGAGGACATCTGTACTGTGTTTGGCATTAAATTATAGAAAATTTCCAATATATAAATTGTTTTTCAAGAAAAAATGATGGAAAACACAAAAACTGCCAGGAAGGTGAGTTCACTGTGCTGTAATGGCAAAGTAAGATGGCGTCATGAGTTCATATCCAGAGTGCTGATGGGTTTCATTTGATTTCAGTTTTACATTGAGACGAATTTAAACCTGCAAAGGCTTGTAAAATGTATTTTAAAGGCAATTTCACTATTGACCTTATTATACCATATTTTCCGCACTATAAAGCCCATTCAAAAACCTTACTTTTTTTCTAAAAATGGGAGAGGGCCTCTTGATCTGGAGCGCATAATCAGGGGGGTGGCAGCAGACTGGGAACAGCACTGATTGGACGATGTGTAAATGTCTCTGGACATCGGCCGTCCATATAGTGCCACCGGGCGGCTGGCGGGGGTATATAAAAAGTGGGCCATTCTGCACCAGTGGTCATTCACACCTCATATTTTGAGCACACATTATAATCTTGTCCAGTTACAAATGTACACATTTTTTTGACATGCCTCCCATGAAACCAAGAAAGGACAAAGCCCCAGCATCCAAAACGAAGGTCCAAGTGGTCCAAGCAGCGCAGGGGTCTTCATCGGATGAAGAGCGTTAATGCATCAATGCAGCATCAATGCTGTCTCACCATTTATATGCAGGACCCACGGTAGCAGGAGATCACCTGGAGGGTGGTGGTCTGAAATGGGCCCATCATCAGGTGATTTTGGGGACCTTTGACACCCTACAATCAGTCAATTATTGCACTGCTGCCTTCCTGCCACAGACCTGTCACTGGACTGCCACCACACAACTTCAAAAGGTGCCCCGGACGGTCAAAGAACTATCCGGACGCCGTGGCCACCGCGCAGCTTGTAAAAATGTGACTGCTGCCTGCCGATTACCAATGCCGCCAAATTGGCTAAAAAACTTGCATGTAGGTCACAGCGCTATGGCATTTTGAGATATGTGACTGTAGTCTTGTCTCTGACTCTTTTTTCTCACTTAATGTGCCTTATAGTTTGGTGCGCCTTATATTTGACGCAAGTTCAAATAGAGTGTATTCATAGTGCGGAAAATAGTCTATACATGGACAGGCACTGCTCCTAAAATGAGCTTTAGTCCACATGCCACTGTCTAACAGACTCTGAGGGAGTAGCCTGGGATACTTGTTTTCTGTTTACCATCTACCAATAAATAAGAACTGAGCCATTTAGTGTTACGGGGATTCCATCCTCTGTTTTACCAAGCTCATGACATGTCTACCTCTGGTCTCTGTTCAGCAATAGATTCCTAAAGCTTCATAGAATCATGGTATGGCTGTTTAGACCAGTCAGAGCTCTCTGAGTTTAGTTAACTGCACCTAAGCGATACACTAGCAGCTCTTTATCGATCGAACATTATTGGATATGACACTTATGGCCATTTACTGTTATCCATATAATCCTACAACTATAGTCCTAAGACTATAAGACATTCAAATTCAAATTTATATCAAACTATTTTGTAGACTGAGGTTGATAATTAAACTTCCACAATGAGGATCACTGTGGAAGCTCAGCTTTTACTCAAATACATTTAATCTTTTTAAACATTATGACAGAGACGTACAAATGAGAAACAAAAGGCCACCTGTAAAGAAAAACATCACTTCTAACATGTCAGCATCTGTCTTCAAAGTCTGTCCAGCCCTGTCCATGCACAGACAGAAGTTTTCTCCGCGAGGACGCTGAACATCAGAACTTTTCCTGCAGAAATGATGAAGCACCAGCATGTTTTTGGAATAGCTTCACTGCCTTATTTGGGTTTGTTTGGTCATGAGGAACACTTACCGAGGTATAGAGGTATCCTTCACCATTCATGGCAAGGTACAGCCCTGTTTTTGTCCCTTGAATTGCAACAATCCGCAGTCCCACAGGAATTAAGTTGAACTGAGCTAAATCGGGGAGTAAAGCAGAGGAAAATAACGCAAAGACAGGCATTATCAAGGGAAAGCCAGTTGACAGGAAAATCAAACATATTCTGCCATTTCCATTGCATTGTCAATGAATTTACATTCCCAAAACTATCTCACCTTTATTGTGCTTCCTGGTGTCTCTATATTTGGATAATACATAGAGAGGATGCTAAAGAATGGCTAAAAGAAAGGCAGCAAATGTGCGTAGATCCATTATGCCCTTTTATTATGTAAAATAGGATCGCACCACTTGATTTAAGGGAAAAGGGCTCAATGGGAAAATATTGAACATTTCTTTTTTTAGGAAAACCCCCCAAATGTGAGGATCTACAGACTACAGTCAAACCTAAAAATATACACCAAAGATACACCAAAAATCACATTTTTGGTCTACAAACTCTTTTATTCAGCTGAAGGTCAGAACAAAATATCACATATTCTCAGCTGATACAAATAATTCCTTTAAATGACTTTTAAATACAAAGTTGGAGTTTGAACTAGAATCAAACTTTGAGATCCAATTATTTCTTCTCTAGAGAGAAAAAACACTTAATTGGCAAACTTTGACGGCCAGATTGACAAGAAGTCCCGTCCCATTCCAACACAAAAAGAGGCATGTTAATTCAGACAAATTTGACAGGTGAGCTGAGAAAGTCCTTACATTGTTCTTGACTCTTCCGCCTCTGTGCTCCATATAAGACTCCAGTTTGGTTTAGTTAAGGGCCTAAAGTGCAGTGCTGACTTCACCAAACAATGGGAAATTCTAGCTCATTTTTAAGGTTTGGCAAAAGCTGCAGATCTTTTTTTCTTTTTTTTTTTCCAGAGGAAACATTCAGTAAGGTCTAGTCCAGGGGTCTGCAACCTTCAAAACTTAGAGTCATTTGGGTCAATTTCTCTGTGACCACAACCCAGTAGGAGCCATAAAGTCTTACTTCACCCTATAGAAAAATAAGAAGCTGATTTGTATTTATGTTACAGTGACTATTATCATAACTATGAACTACCAGTTTTTTGTACAAAAAAACATTAAAAAGGATAATTATGTTGCATAATATGAAATAGTTTCTAACTTGGCAGGGGATCCCATGACTTCCTTTCAAAATAAAAGACATCCTATACCACTAGGAACATCTCAATGCAGCGACAGTAATAGCAGGTAGTGTGATTTAAGTAGTGATTAGAAAGAGAAAAAAACAATGCACAATTTATTCTATTTTTGCTGGTGCAGCTCAGTCAGAAATTCATCAATTTAACAAGTTGAAATCAAATTAGTGCTAACTAAGTTAGCCTTACTGTATCTTTTGGACTATATGGCACCCTTAAAATCCTTGAATTTTGTTCAATAATATAATGCCTCAAGTATGAGTTCTGGTTTTGCTTACTGACCTCAAATTAATTGGAAATCTGTCAATATATTTAACTTTGGTAAACTATAAAGCTGAACCACGATGGACTGTTGGAGCATTATGGGTACTGTAGTCAGGACTCAGGAGCCTGGTGGTGTAGTACATTTTGTGCTTCAACTGTTTTGTTTTGCAGATTAGTCCAAAAAAAGCATTTTCTTTTTCTTCAACCAGAGAGCAACAAAGGGGGGCAAAGAGCCACATGTGGCTCCAGAGAATAAGGTTGCAGACCCCTGATCCGGTCCAAACCTCATCTTAAAGATGAAATTTACAACGTTTATACACCTGTAAAGTTGTTTTGTCATTTCTAAATATTTTTTAGCCTTTTTCCCCCATAGCCTATGGTGTAAGGAAGAAAGAGGCAGGGTACGAACTAAACAAGTCATAAGAGCATTACAGGACCACACAATGAGATACCAGCAAGAATTCTAAAACTCGGTCTTAGAAAGACATTATTTTACTATGCTCATATTTTTAGGGCACAAAAAGAAGAAAATGTACAAAAATGCCAAATAACTTCAGCATAAATTTGAATTTGAACTCTGAAACTAAATAATACATTCTATGAGTAGGACAATATGGAGCATCATTGAAGGTTGCAAAACCTGCATGTCGACTGATTCAAAATTTTTATGGGAAAAACATCCTTCAGAGAAAAAAAAAGATCAAAGTTTAGAAAGGCTACTTTCGGCAAAAACCAACTGAACTCATTGAGAAAAGACATGTCAGTGCTGATAACTGAGGAAGGTGGTGGTTTAGGGTTAGGGGTATTGGGAGCTAAAGGAATATTGGAACTTTACAGTCACCTAAATTAAGTATCACAATCCTCAGAGTAGACAAACAATTCTTTAAATCAAGAAATAAGTTAAAATGTAACTCCCCCAAAAAGGAGATCCTGGTAATGAATACACTCAAGCAGGTTTTGGAACATACAGGATGTTCAACAACTAAGGTCCTGACATTTACCTGCCATAAAAACAGAAAGGACAAGGTCCTGTTTGAGCATAATTTAAAGATAAATTCAAATCCAAATATAAAATAACATCAGGGCGTGCAGATATTTGAAATGTAAACTTAAACCTTTTTACTTAGAAGAGACTAGGAATTGACTTGCAAGTTTAAATCATGATTTACTTCATTCAACAGTCACTTTATTTTGTTTTGTTATTTTCAGCAACTAAATACTGTAACATAAAATTATGTTGAGCTGTTGTTTTTTTTTTGTGTTTTTTTTTTGGAAGAGTAGTTGCATTACTTTATTTTGAAATTCTATATTGCTTTATTTTGAAACTTTTCAACACCTTTTTCACCCATTCTTGACATAACTGTAGCCATACAGCAATCTAATAAGGCATTTTGTTGCTATCTTAGTGTGTTGTCTCAGCCGGGTGAAATAACTTACAAAAAGAGCTGCCTTCATCCTTTGTGCTGCCAATGGAGCCATCAGGAAGCATCTGCAGGTAGAAGCCATGCTGACTGAAGAGCCGGGTAACAATGCCTTTCAGCTGTGGCTCTGCATGGGTGCACAGGAAAGCAACATTTCATCAGACACATGCTGCTGCCAGAGAACGACAACTTCCAATGATGTACAGAGGCTACAAAGCAAAGGTGCATGTAAGTTAAAAACCATTATATACAAATATAATATGCTTAATGTTATATTTAATAGCACCCCCTAACCCTATGTTTGCATCAATATAAACATAATATGCTCAACCAACAACAAGATCCAGAGAATAGATATAGAATAAGTAATATCAACTAAATTGAAGAAAGCACATGGAGTTCAAGTTCACATTTATTTTGTTTTTTGACAGATGGTAGAAAAAATATTTGTTTTAATCAAGATAAAACACCATAGAGCAGGGGTGTCAAACTCATTTTCACTGAGGGCCACATCAGCATGTCCTCAAAGGGCCAGATGTAACTCATACATGTTACCAAATGTAATGTTAAATAAATGTAACCACTCTTTAATGTTAAATTACTCAATATTTATTAATTATAACTTTTTAAAGTGACAATTATAGTTGCATAAAAAACACAGCTTTTTACTGTAACGTAAATCCTTTTAAATTTTGTCTGCTTATTAAAACCCACTTAACTCCATTAATGAAGGATCAAACTGTCTAAGTAAATTAAGAAAAAAAACATAAAACTGAGTTTAAAAGAACATGTATTACACGTGTAACATTTTACAAAAAAAGGCTGCACACAGCCTTGCATCAAACTGTTGGTTTGATGACAACAATTTGTCTGCATACACACATACGACCTGCAAACATCGAATAATTACAACAGTAGTACTACACACAAATAATATGTAATCAACAACAAAATAAATATTTTGAGAATTTAAAAACTTTTATGCTCTCGCGGGCCACATGCAATGACATGGTGGGCCATATTTGGCCCACGGGCCTTGAGTTTGACACATGTGCTATAGAGTATAGCCCAGTGGCTTATGCCGAAGTAAAACTGACAATCCTATGAAAACTAAACAAACATAAATAAGAGAGAATAACTTTAATCCAAAAATTTGGACACAAAGATTTAAAATTCATGAGATGTATTGTAATGTAAAAATGGAAAAAATTTAGATCTTCCATTTAAATCAATTTAAAATAAATAAACAATTATATAAACTGGCTTGAGGATTAATGCAGTTGGAGGGGATCCATGTTTCGAGGCTGTTTGTGGGTTTCTGGCTTTTTCCTGCAGGGGAAGCTATTGCTTTAACAGCTCTGGGAGAAAAAAAGGCTGTTCCTTAATGGTCAAACTACTACATAAGGTGAAGAAAATGAAAGCGGCCAAAAATATTTATTAGACATTGCTTGTTTCTGAATTGTTAAGCTACGTTCATGTCACTCTTGTCAATGCATGTTGAAGCAACCACTTCAAATGAAAAGTCTATGTAAACATTTGGAAATGCCCGCATCAGGCTTCCAGGTTCAAAACTTGTGTGAATTTGCTGCTAAGTAAGTTTGTAAGACCATTTTTGGGTGCTAAGTAAAAAAACATGTACATCAACGTGGGTTGAAAGTTAAGCCATGTCAAACACGGTTTGGACTCACGGAAGTGCCAACTGTTTGAAAATTGCTCATGGAGGAGAAATGAATAATTGCAGTTTATGCCCCACCGGAATTTTATGATGCCCAGTCTTTTATTTATTGGAATGGAGCAATGTGAAGAAAATCTGGTGCAAGATTCACAAGATTTGCACCGCTTTAACATTTCGCACCAAGCCCTTTTCAACTGACGGTGGCAAACATACACTAATAAACAGTAGAGAAAAAAAAAGAAGAAGAATCCCCTCTCTGCTTTTCCAGCGTGAACACCACGGCCTAAAGACTTGTTCAAGAATGGGTGTCACATGCCTGCTTGAATGTAGCATTACAGCTGTCAGTCAGTAATGGTCACATGTACTCTCAAAAGTCCCATTTTGACTTTCAGTAGGTAACAAGGCTAACCAGTAAAAAAATAAATAAAACGTCCCTCATCTAGTTTTTGCAAAAAAGAAATAGTTAAAAAAAAATATGTGTTTAACTTTCCACAACTCTAAACATCTCCAGAGACCTAAAACAAAACTCCCATGAGGCTCTTTTTTTTGTTTTTGGTCTGAAAATAATTTCTGTCATGCACAGGAGCTCCTTTGCACGCCTTTACATCTGTGTACGGAATTTTCCCAGAACACCCCTGGCATTACTGGTTATTAATTAATACCGCTGCCATAATAGAACACACAACACACAATAGATAGAAGTGTCTTTGCCTTTTACTGCAAAAAAGATACATTAACAAGAGGAATAAATGAGAGTCATTGGAGCTCACCGTACTTCCAGTGACGTGACTTCAAAAATCGAACAAAGAGGCGTAAAGATTTGGCTTTTTCTTTTATCGACTCCTTCAACCTAATTTTCTTGTAAAAGGTCAGATGAGTATACTGAAAGAGGTCCATCAGCTTCTGTGTTTGCATGTGCATGAGTGTGCACTCCGACTTCCTCCCACAGTCCAAAAACATGCTTCAAAGGTAAATCGATGAGTCTAAATTGTCACTAAGGTATGCAAGTGAGTGTGTGGTGTGGCCCTGCGACAGACTGGCGACCTGTCCAGAGTGTACTCTGCCTTTTTTGCTCAACAGAGGCTGGGAAAGGCCAAATCCTGACCCCCAGGTTTGCAAGAATATTTACACAA
Organism: Oryzias curvinotus; assembly: GCA_023969325.1. NCBI lineage: Eukaryota > Metazoa > Chordata > Actinopteri > Beloniformes > Adrianichthyidae > Oryzias > Oryzias curvinotus. Next base: position 12,096,320 of record CM043719.1, on the reverse strand, counting down.
ATCCTATTGTTTTATAAAAGAAAATATGAAAAAAGCTTTTTACCTGGGAGTTTGTGTGAATGAAAAAAACAAAAAACAAAAACAAGGCCAAATCCGAATTCTTTTGAGTTTACATGCAAATGTAAATGTAAATACTGACTTTTTAGTTTTAGCATGACTCTTTAAAGATCTAGAACTGATGTTGTGACTCATTTTCCGAGTGCTGGCAGCCACTTGCTATTGTGGATGACCGGCGACTATTTATGACGTAATTGAGTGGGAGTGACGGTCGAATGAGAAGACACCATTTTTCCATAACTCTCTGTTTGGAGGGCTCAAAGTGGCAGGGATAAGCTGTAGGGAATGGGGGACGAATTTGGATTTGGCCTATGTCATAGTGGAAATACATCAAAACTGTGATTTTGCACACAAGCCACAACTCCCTTTAGACATTTAAGCAACCAAAATAGTACTTATAAATACAAAAAAAACACTAGTTAGTCACATTGTACTTATACTATACAGTAAAATATTGATTTAATGAGCAATTTTCTGCAGTGTTTAACATGATAAAATTTTTAACTGGTGAAAATTGTTAATTAGCATATACTTATAAAGTGCTATTCTGCCTTTTTTGAAGGTCTGGCACTTCATAGTCCCATTCACCCATGCACACGGAAATTCACACACTGATGGCAGCTCCGGGAAGCTCTGCCGCCAACCTGTAACCACCTAAAGTAATTTGGGGTTCAGTATCTTTCCCAAGAACACCTCGACACATGGACTGGGATCCGAACCTGCGATTTGCCAATCAGAGGTCAACCACTCTACCCAGGACCAAGGCCGCCCCACTTGGCAAAAGTGTCCTACGTTTTTCTGTCTGTTACAGAATATATTACATCCACATGAAGGTATGTTATCCTTGGAGGCCAGAACACCAATTTTTTAGCGTCTTGATACATTCATAACTACAGGAAGCACAGCAGACACACTTAAAAATGTCACCAGGTGAAAGCAAAAACAACTAACCCCGCAGCCTCGTGCTTTGCTTGGCATATCACACTCCAGTATTTTATCACAATAGATGTTCAGAAAGTCCTTTAGAAAAAAAAATGGGAACACGTTTATTTTAGAAAAAATATGACTTAACCCTCACATTATCCAACATAGTTCCCTTTAAAGGACAAAGCTCATGGAATATTGTAGATTGTTTTCCTGTAACCCCTTTTAAACTCATAAACTTACACATAACATCTCTGTGTGGGGAATTAGGATGAGTTTCAACATCAGTAGAACTATGCCCTACTCCACTTGTTACAGGGATCCATCTGCAGTCCCTGCTGTCCTGTCAAAACATCTCTCTATATTCTCTATGTCCTCCTTTTCTAAATAATTCTCTTTGAATCATGTTCACCTTCACCTCACATAATAAATCAATGCATCATTCAATCTGGTCATTAAAGTTCTTCATAGTGGTAGCAGAGGCTGGGACAAGGCTAGGACTGATAGGGAACACCAGAGGAGCCCAGAGAATTAGAAAAAATGTCAATACAGTTAGTATGAATGTGTTAAAAGATGGTTTTACACAACATAGATATTTCTTTTCATGTAAAACTCCTCTAATTAATACTCTAGGTTATTTTATTAGGATCAGTGAAGCCACTGTAAAAGTCCTCACCTAAATGTCCAAAAGAAACATAACATACTTCCAACAACCAAAAAATGTTAGTTAAATCCTTCCTAAAAGGATGGAATTCAACAACTTTCAAAACACATGTTCAAAATTTAGAAGTCATGTGTTGACGGTCATTTTTGAATATGACAGTTGCCTAAATAGAGGTTGTATAGCTGCAGGGAAATGTAAAACTGTGTTTTGTTACTGTAAAGGGGCGAAGCTAGAACATGGGGGCAGAAGACTTTGGAAGGGTGGCAAATGAGAACAGAAGAGTGGACGGACAATGCAAATGAAAGGATTCAAACTATGTATTTCAAACAGTTGTGTTATTGTTTAGCAGTTCTTCAAGATGAGGTTCTGTAACCATGGCCGGCCCTCCCTATACACGAATTATGCAGCCGCGTAGGGCCCCGCTGTCATCGCCAGGGCCCCCAAGTGCCGAAAAAAAAAAAGGCCCAAATCTGGCAACCCATTTCATAGCACTTCCATTCCTTCCGTACAAACTCTAAATGTTGTGCAAAAGAAACTTGCCTGCACTTTAATTATCCCCCCTTTAACACACCTGAACCAATCTGGCAACCTAAATAATGACTTCATGCCACTCTTGGCAACGATTGGTCAACATCATTGTGTCTGAGCCTGGCATAGTGTGGATTTACGACGACCATGTCACACTGATCAAAGCGACAAATATGTGTTTTGCTAACACATATTTAGTGCGTTCTGCATTTTCCGGTTTATGTCGGTATAAAAAACTGCTGTTACTCTGTTATAGCAAATCAGGTATTCTTTTTCAACAATGAGTGTGCCTAAAATCTTGCATTAACATGAATCAATCAAAACTGCCAAATACAAAAAGGAAATCAATGTTCTCATTTATAAATGACAAACAAAAAAATGTACTAATTTTAAAATTATGAATATACAAAATAATGGATAAAGAAGTGTATAAATGCTTATATTTCTACTTAGACTCAAATTGTTGTTTACATTTATTTATTATTTGTATTTGGCAGTTTTTTTCTGCATAATAATGATGTTTTGCACAGTTCTTTCTCAGCCTATACAGTTTCTTCTGCTCTCCTCACGTCACACGTTTAACAACATTCCTTAGTGATGAGGAGTAACTACTACAAGTAAAAACAAACTGTGAAAGGTCAACTGCTGCATAGTTAATGGATGCATAGTAAATTATAATAATTTGTAATTATAAAGAAATAGTAAGTTAAGTCTATTGGCATTAAATAGGCTCTTTAAGCTTCTATTGATAATAATGTAATGCATTCCTTTTTGGCTGTGCAGGAGCAATCAAAAAGTATTGGAGGTGGTGCAGCATCCACATTCCAAGATGTTCCTGACATCACTGAATATGTAATCTCAGGTAATACCTAATTTAATAGCTTGTAAAGTAATTAAAAAAACAGTGTCTGCATAATCCTTTTTTTTTTCATTAACAGTGGCTAAAGAGTATGGAGTCCCAAATTGTTCATAATTAAATAAATAAATATGACCTTGTGCAAATACACAATTAAACAATAAATCTCTCATAAATCTATAAAAAGATCATAAAGTTGTGAAAAACCTGCACACAGATTTTAAATGAGCCATTATATTATTAGTAGTATTCTGCTATAGTTATTTTATTAGCCATATCAGTGATTATTGTATAATAATAATTCTTGTTTTTTTTGCTGCAGAAGAAACTCCTGTCACCACATCTTTTGTTGAAAGGGAAAATTGTTGCTGCTGCTGGTAAGTTAAAATCTATCCAATATGGAACGCAACTTATTGTTTCATTATTTCTTTAAAAATAGTCATACATTTGCGCACACACACACACACACACACAAAAGTGAAGGGACTTCTTTCCAACATTCTGCTTCCAGCATCATAGCAACTGTTATATAGATTTGATTGGACTGTTTGACTTTTCACTGTTTGCTTTTGTTGAAGGTATGTATCTTATGTTCCAGAGGCTCCAAGAGAGGCGTGTATGGAAGAGGAGCCTACTGGATCCAAAATTCCATCAGCCTCAAATCCAATTGGTCCAGCTGAATGGCCAACCACACTCTCTGATCCAGTAAGAATGGATTTGGTGCAAAGAGGTCCTTTTCAGACTAATAAAGACTTTGACTTTCCAAAATCACCCTCATTGAGCTGTTAAGTTCTTTATTTCGGATTGTTTTATTTATTTTTTGATGTGCTATTAAGTTGCTGTTTTTAATAAGTTGGAGTTTTGTATATATTTGTATAAAATATATATCTATTTTTATACATTATTTATATATACATGTATAATGTAGAATATAATCAAGTGGCTGGAATAATATACAGGAACATGTGTGCAGAGTATGGACTGGAAACCCCAAGGTCAAAATGGGAAACACCTCCGAAGGTGGTAGAGGGCAAAGATACTGTGGGACTTCCAGATCCAGACTGATGGGATGATAACGGCAAACCAACCAGACATCGTAGTGGTGGATAAAGAACAGAGGAAAGCCGTTGTGGTGGATGTGGCAGTGCCAAGCGATGGGAACATCAGGAAGAAGGAACATGAGAAACTGGAGAAATACCAGGGACTCAGAGAAGAACTGGAGAAAGCCTGGAAAGTGAAGGTGACAGTGGTGCCTGTGGTAATTGGAGCACTCGGGGCAGTAACCCCCAAGCTGAAGGAGTGGCTACAACAGATACCTGGAAAGATCTCAGACCTCTCAGTCCAGAAAAGCGCAGTGCTAGGAACAGCTAAGATACTGAGCAGAACCCTCAAGCTCCCAGGCCTCTGGTAGAGGACCCGAGCTTGAGTGAGAAACCACCCGCAGAGGTTGAGAGGGGGGTGTTATATACATTTGTCATTCATATTTCTTTCTTTGCACTTTTAAAATTGGTTTGAGACCACTAAATGTGCATCCAACATGCAGGCAATATACTGTATTCAATTCTTCATTAGCAATAATAATACATTCACAAAATGTATTAATAGGGAGATCTCATTTATATTACAACAACAGTTGCATTTTGTTGGTGCTGCTGATCAGTTAGAGACAAATTAAATTTCGCTTAGGGCCCCCGGAAGACCAGGCCCTGTCTGTAACTGATGTAAAGTTGTAGCAGAAAAAGGAAAACAAGTAGAAATTCTTGAAAGATGAATATGGACCTCTAGTATGGAATTCAAGCACATATAAGTGATGAGATGTATCCACATACTAAACCCTCACAACAACAGGAACAACACAATTTCAATGTCTAAATATTACACAGTTCTTTTAACCCTTGTGCTATCCTATGACCCCACCCTTATATTGACGTGTTATCCCTACGATGACAAAAGTGGATAAAGGTGGAGAGGATTTCATGTAATCCATGGACACCAGTGAAGATCACAAATCATTGAAGAAAAAAGGTTCAGTGCACTGTCTAGTGGGTCTAGATGACCCCACTCCCAATGTTAAAGTGTCTCGGATAGCACAAGGGTTACATACAAACAAACTTCAGTATTCATTTGCAATATGGAGTTCAAGTATAATGCTTAAAGAAGCTTGAATTGATGATTTCTATATATAAATATGTTATACTTTTGGCACAATAAAGAACAATCTTTTAAATAAAATATTCGTTATTTTTGCTGCTGCATTTCCAACCCGAAAGTAAAACCACCGCCTTCCTCTCCTTGTGGGTGCCGCCCGTTTCATGACATCATCATCATCAGCAACATCCACACTTTTGCAAAGATGAATTTGCATAGAAACTAAAAGCATTTTGCCAAACTGCTAGCTCCACTGAGAAAGTGGGTGTGGTGGGGGCGCTGCTGGCATCGTAGAGTCTTCCTGGAAGGGGCGGTTCCTCACTTTTATACGTGAGGACCCGCTTTAAATTTTTCTGGATTGGGAGGGGCTGTTGCTCAGAGCGCAGGTTTTTAGAGGAAAACTCAGAAATGCGGGGACGGATCAAAATACCATTTTGAAGTTGTTTTTTGTGAGGGATGAACATTATAAAACACTTAAGAGTTTAAAAAAAGTTGATGTAGGCCATTTGACTCAAAAGTTAAGGGTGGGGGGGCTTTTTGGTGAGTGGCAGCTGCTCCCCCTTGCCCCCGGTAGCTCTGCCCCTTTAACTGTGTTTCAATAATGAAGACATTTCACTCACCTACAGCAGTTCTAACCATTATGACCCTCACATCCATTAAACTCTCATTTCAAGAAGGTGAATTGGAATGTTTTCAACTCATTGCCATTTATTTTTGCAGACAAAAAACCTGGTTTTATCTTTTTTTTCACCTCTTTTTCTTAATTCCATTTTCACCATCAAGAGAAGCAGTAAAAATGACCAAAATAATTTTGTCAACCATAAAAACATTGTTTTTCCATATTCAACTGTTAAAATAGCAACCAGCTTCGAAGGTTTTCCAGTTTTTTCCCCACTTCTGTGGCCGCGTGACGTGTGTGACTGACGCAAAGCCCTCTCTAAACCGGGTCAGTCGGCTGTGGGTCAAAAAGCCCCCTGCGTTTTGTACGGACAAGTGTTGTCACCTCACTCAACGGCATGTTGACTCACCAGCATGCAGGCCCGCGTCCAACTGACCTCTTCACACATAAGAGGGAAAATCTGATTAGCAGTTGATGCATAGAAGGGTGTGTAAGAAGTATGTGCATGGTGCAGAAATGTGCTTCTCCATCACAGGAACAATTGCATTAGGAATAAAACAATAAAGAATGCACTTCAGCATCTGCATTTTGACTAGATGTAATTATTGTTCTAAGAATAGCTACAGATGAACAAAAATGGAGATTTTCACAAATATGAAGTGACTGCAGAATGTTTTGTTAAAGATCAGAGTCGTGGGGGCGTTTTGTTTTATTAAACCGATCCAGTCCCAGCAGAAAACGGCTGCGGGGTTTACACAGGGATGCCCCTCATCAATTTACAGTCGACACCGATAATCGTTTGGAAAATCACCTGGGGGGGAGAATGGCGCCCAGCCCTTCAGTACAACTGTTCACATAGCAATTATGTGTGTTTCTGTGTAAATGAGGTCAGTGCACATGAAACCCAAGGTAATCACTTCATGCCTTACAGCTGCTATCAAGGACACTTAAACCTCTCCGCGTGGCGTAATTGCTCTGGAAAATAAGCAGCGGTTTTAATGCTAATCAGCATGATGTAAAGCTCGGTGTTGGTTATCACACACTGATGTGTTTATATGGCTTGATTTGAGCGCAATTTGCTGATCTCCGTGTACCTGAGCTCTGCTTGATAACCTGCATTTGAGCAGCCAAGGGCATTTCCTTTGTATCTGCTGCAACCGACCCATACATTCAGGTTTTCCTTTTTTTTTTGTCTCCAGGATTCCCCTTTTACCTCCCTCCTCTCCTCCTCCAGCTCTCCTTCAGCGGCTCCCCTTTGGCACACATGCACAGACATGATTTGTTTGCATTAACATGCATGTATTTTCAGTTTTACCATTCTCTGCTGCAGCATTTTTGTGTCAAATAAAAGTAGAAAGTGGTCCCTCCTTGATTTTCTCTCTTTTTCCTAACTGGGCCATGAGCTCCATAGTGCTGCGATTAATTATCAGGCTTTTTTTTTAAAATTTTTTAATATAGAGAAAAGCAAGACACAAATGAAACAGCTAAAGAAAAAAGACAGTAAGGTAGCGAGGGCAGGAGTAAATTGCCGTGACGAAGGAATGCAACATCCCTGTTTCAGGCTCTGGAGGGAGGTAAAAAAAAAAAAAGGAGGAGAGGAGCTAAATGAGGAACCGACATATAGAGTGAGGTTTTGGAAAGAAAGGAAAGAAACAAGGTGCATAGCATTCCTTCCAGCTTCAACAGTGACCTCCTAATTTGAATTCAAGGCTTCATAAATCATTTAATGGGACAAAGGCAGTGGTTCACATGAGTGAGGTGGAGTTATAGCAGCTTATTAATGGTGCTGACAAGAGCATGTCAAACACAAGCAGGAGCAAATGGGGCTCATGCTGCTTCCCTGACACACATTCAATAATCATATGTGCTTCATTAGCATTATGAAAGGAACATATCAATGACAGCTCACATGGTGAGGAGAGTCCCCGGAGCACAAATCCCGTCTCCTCTTTTTTTTCCCGACTCTCCCTCAAGGACACACATGTTTTGCAAGAGGGTTCAGACCTCTGTCAAAAAGAAGTGATCTGTGTTTACTGAGCACAGCGACGGACAAGAAAGGACTCAGATTGTGACTTTGCATTGATTTACTCCCAAGAGCATCCCCCATACAGCCGCAACACACTGTGCTTTCCTCACACAGAGCAAGAAAACCCTCAGTTTACGTGCTTAAGGGTAACCGCAGAAGGAAATCCATTATTGATTTTTAAAGAGACGTTATCTGAGATTAAGTTTCACTGACGCAGTTTTCACACATCTGCAGCCCATTCTGGATGGAAGCACAGACACACAGATGCAAAGAAGCAGGAGCGCAAACGTGCAAAAGTTGGGTCAGTGAGCAAACCAACCAACCAATTATTCTTAGCATTGATATTTTCCCTTATGAAAAGGAATTAAACACTGAATAAAAACAATTTTATTTAACTCTGTCTGTGCTTCAATTAAAAAATATTTATGAATATATGTCTGATGATGGTGAAGTTTAGCTAAACACAAATCAAAAGAATTATTGAAATAAAAATGTGCAAATTTACATTTCAAAGAACTGCATTTGTGAAACGTGTGCATGTAAAAATGGCATGTCCAAAGTCTGGCTCGTAAACCAAGTCAAGTGGTCAGTTCTACTCTTGCCTACAGCCCCTTTTAAAAATGTGGGTCGGAGGGAGAGTGGTCAGCCTCTGATGGGAAAATCACACGTTCAGTTCCAATGAAACAATTTTATATTTTACCAAAAGTTGACAGCATAGCTGCAGCCGTACTTCAAAGGCCTGGTCGCACTCAAAAGATTTGGTTCATCCATAGTGGTTTATATATACGTATATATTCTTTTTTCAGATTCCTCCCATCGTCCAAAAACATGCTTCATAGGTTAATTGGTTACTGTAAATTGTCCTTATAGGTGTGAGTGTGCATGGGTGTGTGACGTGTGGCCCTGCAACAGACTGAGGACCTGTCCAGGATGTCGCCTGCCTTGACCCACGAGTTGCCAGGATAGGCTCCAGCAGTCCAAAGTACAAGGTACAAAATGTGTTTAGAAGATGAATGAATTAATAAATGACAGATGAGCACAACAGTCTGCTGCACCCAGGTTCCAATCATATCGCGATGCATTTGAACTCATTTTACTGATATTACTAAACCCCTTTCTCTGTCTAGTGATGTGTTTTCCATTCTGAAGCACTTCTCTCTAACATTCTTATTTTCACCTTCTCATCCTCTCACTGCTGCCTAAGTGTCCTCGTCCCCACTGTCTCTCTCTTGTTAGAGGCAAATTCAATCTACTTTTGTATACTTTAATCAAAGCAGCCACAGATTGAATTTAGCAGTGTGTGTAGGAGGTTAAAGTGGAATCTTCCAGAGGACGAGATTTAAAGGGGTGTTTTCTGCACAGACTTCTCTTCACATGCAGGACTTTGGATGAAAGGCTCTAAACAGTTCAATACATGTCTTTTAAATGGAGAATTAATCTATTAGTCCAGTTCCAGTTCCCCAATCTGCAACTGTCCAAAGACTTATTTCACTAAAGACGGATAAACCTTTGAAATGAATCTATGGGGTTTATCTGATCAGCTTTGGGGTTGATTTTAGTTTTAATCTGATGTTTACATCATGATCAACTCGAGGATCCACACACAAACATCCCGGTTGATCAGCATCACATATTTTACACCCGTGTGGTAGAAAGAATTTTCTTAAATTATCCGTTATTTGATAATCTTTCCATTTTAATCTGATCTTGTTGTTTTAACTCTTTCCAACTTAATGAATTGACTCTATAAATGAGATTTCTAAAAATATAAATAAACATGTTTTCAAATTAATACATTTTTGTGAGGAAAATAATAAGTTCGTCTCCTGCTGATTTTGTCCTCTGAGAGAGAAATAACCCCCCTTTAATTTAAATGGCAGCTTTATTTGAACAGTGACAGATTTTTCACAAAAGAAAACATTTTTTTTCTATAAATTCATGAACTGATTTGCATTTTGATGACAGAAATGAGTAGCAAGATTTCTGGCACCCGCTGTCTTCTATATGGGCAGCCAGCTGGGAGTAGGAGCATCCGTTAACTTTTATAGGACACTCGTCCATGGAGGCAATGTCGAGTGTAGTTTGGAATCTGATTGATCCGACTCTTCACCAAAGTTGTCCAGAATGTCAGGGACAAGGCTGAAGACGTAGTCTGGAAATTGGCTTTAAGGCCATCACCAATCAGCTGTGGTGGGAATATTCTCCCAAAATCAGTTTGTGAGATTATCTCCAAATGGGAAAATAAAAATAACATAAATACCTGTCAGTCTCCCTCAGTCTGGGGCTCTATGCAAAACCCCCCCTCATGGACTGTCGAACTCTAACTACATGGAAACGTTTGGTTGATGATCTTAAGGCAGCTAAAACCATAGCTGCCTAAACACCAAACGCCGTCAAGGATAGAACTTCTCCATCTAATGCAAGGTCCTCCCACTCAAATGAAGTTTGATAAGAACATCAAAGTTATTCAGAGGAGAACTGGGTGAGAACGTTTCAGCCAGATGAAAAAGAAATCAAGCTCTTTGGCATTAACCCAACAAAAAAGTTGCCTTTGACCCATAAAAGAACTGGATTGAGTGACTCTGCCCCTGTCATGTTCCAAGCAGTACCTGCTGGCTCAAAGAAGACAAAATCCCATAGACTTCTGCATAGAAATAAACAGCTTTTATTCAGTCATTCTATTGGTCAGAATAACCTTTCTTGCTCTGATACATTTTTTAATTTATTTTCAATATATTTTTTCTGTGTTGCAAGTTATTCAAGTTCTACACTGACTGATCCGATGCCTCAACAAAAGCATGCTGTCTTGTGTGAATGTTCAAAACGTTTGATTGACAGATTCAAGCCCGCTTCTAAATGGTTGGAGTGTGGCCTTCCAGCAAGCTCACTCCTGATTGGCAAGAGTGGTTGCCATAGAAATCTCTACTTAATTCGACTCAGACCAGACAATGGCACAAACATGAACACAAACATCTGTATTGCAATAAAATGTCGACTGAATTAACTTCATTTTCTGTAGGTGACGTCACACCACTCAGTCCAGCTCTCATTTACAGTCAATGATTTGACCCCAAGAAACACCATCCATGTGGTCAAACATGGAAGTCAAAACAATTTGGGATTTTTTTTCTACCAGTGAAGCGGAACAACTGCATTCCATCAAAGGGAACACTTAAGGAGCCAAGTTTCATTAAATATTTGGTGAGAATTAAAAATTGAGTATTGTGGGGTATTCGTCATGCATAAAAATGCTTACAGAAAGTGTCTCACAGAGTCTTACTAACTTGTAAAATCAGTGTTCTTAAGCCTCGTTTCCACTGAGCGGTATGGCCTGGTCTGGTATGGAGTGGTACGGTCCTGTTAATTCTGGACCGTACTGAGTTTCCACTCCTCACTTCCACTGAGCGGTTAGTTTTCACAGCGCATGCGTGGTCTAGACCACTGCTATGTCTTGCAGCTGCTCCTGTGCTGCATCCCCTGTCATTCTGATCACCTGGCAGGTGTGGCCAATGATCTTGATCAGCACCTGCCAGGTATTTAAGTCAGAGGAGGCCTCAACCAGGGAGGCATGCAGAGAGAGCAGAGCAGGAGGCTGAGGAGCAGTTGGGGTTTGATTTGGAGCGCTGCTGGTTGGTTTGTTTTTTCCTTTTCCTTTTCCTTTTCCTTTTCCTTTTCCTTTTCCTTTTCCTTTTCCTTTTCCTTTTCCTTTTCCTTTTCCTTTTCCTTTTCCCCTTCCCCTCTTGGTCCTCAGCAGTCTTATACTGCTGGGTAGGGATGGGAATAGATAGGTATTCTGGAATGCCCCCCTGGTGGCTGACTGGACGTATACAGTATTATGTGTTCAACTAAGCTCCTTGTAACACTTCAGTGTGGAAATGATGATGAAAAAATGTAAAACAAAACAATGTTATTAATGATGATTTAATAAACGTAAAACAACACATGTGATTTTTTTTTTTTTTTTTTTTTTTTCTGTGAGAAGTGCTTGACACAGCAAAACACACATCGCATGAAGAAAATAAACTTAACGAAATAAATAAAAAATAAAAAAATTGCAAAGCCCTGGTCTTAAACTCAGGACCTCTGGATGCTTTTCTACAGACTTATCCACTGAGCTATCTCTAGTAATACTAATTTGCTGTGCCATTGTTGGTTTATTGAAGTATTTTTTTTACACACAATGTTCATAGTATGTTGTTTTATTAGGAGAAACCAAGTTGAAACGATATTTTACCAGGAACCATGGTAAAGTGCAGTGAACTGACGCTGATTCCGATACAGGGGAAACAAAAAAAACTGGTCAGGAAACGTTCGGGATTCATTTCGTAATACTAGAGAACAGAGCACCCAACTGTTCGAGCACAAGTGACATCCGAACCGTCGTTCCACCAAACAATACATTTGGCGCTTCATACAGTAGATGACGCCACAGCAGTGCAGCTAGACCATTGATGGTCTCTGTACTGAGCCAGACTCAAAAATGCATATGAGAAGACTTTTAAGCAGCATCAAACAAAATAAACATTCTAAAAAGGAAGCAGTTCTACCTGTCTTCCTTTTCGAGAAAAGCATGATGTATTCATGATACAACATGACATGATCTGTTCCTTTCTGAGTATTCCTCTGAAAACCTGCTCTCTGAGCACCAACCCAACTCACGAAAATAAGCGGGTTCTCACAAGCTGACAGAGAACAGCCCCTTCCAGGAACCATCTGTGCTGCTAGCCCCGCCCCCTGTGGATCGTACTTGGGTGGCATTTTTTCATCTGCTTCTGATTCACAAAATTAAAAATACACAAATACTCAGAAATGAATTTTTAACTTAATTTTCTTTATATATGTCCTCCATCAGGAAAAATGCCACTGGAACATGTTAAAGACACCAAACACATAATTCATCAGAGTGGGTCTTCAAAGCCATAATTTGTCTGAACAGTATTTTTGACTTCTACTACGTTTAAATTAAATGCATGGCAAATCAGTGATTTCCAACACCACAAATATTCACACTTTTTTTTTTGTTCTGGAACAGATGACATAAATCGCAGTATTCAGATGCTGGTTACAGCCCCAAAACAAGGCTTCACATTTTCTACTTGCTGGCACTCGAAGTACTTTCAAATTGCTTTAAAGCTCATTCACACACCCACGAGGGAGCAGCCATGCAGCTTAACCTAATCCACTGGAGGCAACTGAGGGTTCAGTGCCTTGCCCAAGGACACTTAGACATGTGACTGCACTAGCCAACATTCAAACCACCAATTCTTCAGCTGGGAGACGATTGCTCTTTGAGCCCCAGCCACCAAACAGTCAGCTAAACTTTCAAAAGCAAGGCGATCTTGTTGTAACGTCTTTACAGGGTAAGTAGCAGCTTTCATTAACTGTATATGAACTGGACTGAGTGACACCTCCCCCCTGGCACTCCACATAGGAAGTACCCTCTGCCCTGTCTATAAAGAAATAAACAACTATCAGTCATTCTATTTGTCAAAATCACCATTCTTGCTCTGATACTGACCAGTCAGATGCCTCAATAAAAGTACAGTGGGCCAAAAAGTATTTAGTCAGCCACCAATTGTGCAAGTTCTCCCACTTAAAAAGATGAGAGAGGTCTGTAATTTTAATTATAGATATACATTAACTATAAGAGACAAAGTGAAAAAAAAAACAGACTTTCAACTCCCTCCAAAGATTTTCTATGGGGTTGAGATCTGAAGACTGGTTAGGCCACTAGGACCTTAAAATTGCTTCTTACAAAACCACTCCTTCGTTATCCGGGCAGTGTGTTTGGGATTGTTGTCATAGTGAAAGACCTAGCCATGTTTCATCTTTCAAGCCATTGCTGATGGAAAGAGGTTTTTTTACTTAAAATTTGCCTTAGCTGAAAAACAGTCCCAAATCATAATGTTTCCAGGCTTTACAGTAGGTATGGTGTTCTTTGGATGGAACTAAGCATTCTTCCTCCTCCAAACACGATGAGTAGAGTTCTTACCAAAAAGTTCTATTTTGGTTTAATCTGATCATAGGACATTCTACCAATCGTCTTCTGGATCATCCAAATGCTCTTCAGCAAACTTTAGACGGGCCTGTACATGTACTGGCTTTAGCAAGGGGACACGTCTGGAATTGCAGGGTTTGAGTCCCTGGTGGCGTAGTGTGTTACTGATCATAGCCTTTGCCACCCTTCTCTCTGCACGTCATTCACTAGGTCCCTGTTCTTGGGATCATTTTGACCCCATTGAGTGAGATCTTGCAGAGAGCCCTAAATGGAGGGAGATTATCAGTGGTCTTGTATGTCTTCCATTTCCTAATAATTCTCCCACAGTTGATTTCTTCACACCAAACATCTTACTTATTGCAGATTCAGTCTTCCCAGCCAGGTGCAGGTCAACTATTTGGTTTCTGGTGTCCTTAGACAGCTCTTTGGTCTTGGCCATAGTGAAGTTTAGAGTGTGACTGTTTAAGGTTGTGGACAGTTGTCTTTGATATAGATAATGAGTTCTTATAGGTGTCATTAATACAGGTAACAAGAGGATCCTCTTACAGAAGATTCTTCAAAAATCAGACAATGTGATTTTCTGGGTTATTTTTCTCGCTTTGTCTCTCATAGTTGAGGTTTACCTATGAGGAAAATTATAGGCCTCCCTCATCTTTTTAAGTGGGAGAACTTGCAGAATTGGTGGCTGACGTGGAGATTAGATGTGGTCTTACATCAAATATTCAAAACGTTTGATTGAAAGATTCTTCCAAGCCTGCTTTACTTACTTTATTTACTTTATTTTACCCACAATGGGGAAATATATTGTTCACCGCATTTGACCCATCCCCTGGGCGAGCAGTGAGCTGCAGACGAGCCGCGCTCGGGACAAGTGGTAGTGGTGTGGCTTTCCAACAATCCCACTCCTGATTGGCTAGAGTAGTTGCCTGAAAATTTTTGATTTAGGATGACTTGGACCAATACGTTACTGACGTCATCTGGCTCCAAGTTTGCAACGTCTATATGGCGAAGAAATTGTGACTGAATTGAATTTATTTAGCTGGAGCCGTGAGTCATTTTTTATGTCACACTCAATACGTCATATTTGATCAGTCCAGTTCTCTTATACAGTCAATGGGTACTACGCAATAATGGACAAACTCTGCCTGTCACACAACTGTATATATTAACAAACACATTTCACGTGTCTTCCACTTAAAATTAAATAAAAATAGATAAAATGACTAAAACATTGAATAGTGAAACGCCGCCCACCTCTCTTTTAGGTCCAACAACATTCCTTCATCCTTTCACATAGTTCTGATTACTTCTTACACCTCTCTCCTTGAAACATGTACCCACCCTTTGATCCATTTTTTCCCCTGACATCAATAATGAGCTATATATTTTATCTTTAGCTTGTGTTTACCTTCACAGATAACTGCCTCTGTCTCCTTCTCCCTGTCTCCCTATGTTTCTCTGACCCCTGTCACAGTCAGTAAAGTTCTGATGAGAAGCTACATAACACTGCATTGTCTGATCGGGTGTTGTTGAGTAAGCAGGTTTGCTGCCCTGATCTCTTGGGGTCAGCTTAATGCTATCCTGGCTGGGTCTCTCCTTGTAACCTGGTCTTCTGGAGGCCAGCTGGGGCCTCCGCTCTGCTCCGAGCGTTACCTGGCCTCCTGGCTTACTCCTACAACATACTACTGCTCAGCTATGCCAAACAGGACACTCAGTTCTGTCATTTTATATGACACGTCACTTGATCTGGCCACGAATTGTTTGTCAGATTTCCTCTTCGTGAAGGGAGGTGGTTGAAAATATGGAGTGTTCTCAAGTTAAAAGTAATTTTTTTTAATTTTTCATGTGCTTTTAATGCATGCTCCGTCTGTGAAACAAGAAGACAAAAGGTGATACACAGGGACAGGCAGTTCAATATCTCTCCCCTTTCAAGTCAGATTCCACCTTGAACAAACTAAAGGGTGGTTATTGATTAATTGATGTCCACTAATGAGCTGAATTGATCAGTGGAGCAGATCACTAGCAGTGAAAGGGTCACCACTTTAAATGGCATGTCTCATCGTAAAGGACTAAAGGGAAGGTGGGTGGAAGGAAGTCAAATCAAAATCAAATCAAAAGCAAACTTGGGTTTGTCATTTATCCCCAATTTAAGCTATGTGCCAAGAACACGCAACAGAGTTGAATTACTATTTTGTTGCATAAGAAAACTGTTCAGTGTTCCAAATGTGGCTTAATATGATAAGTAGAACATTAAAAAAAAAACACTCAGAGCCAAGATTTCTGTCAGGGGTCAAGAGTGTCGCACAAATATAAACACACATAATCTCATATGAAAGGTATTAACTATCTGGTGTTCATGTTACACAGGATGTGTGCTTGTGTTGCATAATGTGCTAAAGTAATCTCCTTTCCACATGATCTAATCTCTAAGCTGTTTTTAAATGGTTTACTGTTTAAAGTATAAATAACATCATTCATGTTCTGTCTTTATGCATTTTCTGTCTTTTATGCAGTCCTGTAGAAATATGTTTTTTTCTGGGAACTAATGACTGTCAAAGCTAAAAGTTGCTAAAGTTTAGATGAAAATGGACAATTTAACCACAATTTGGACATTCTTTAAGGGGTGTTGTTTAGTGCTTATAATGTGTTTTAACCAACACAAAGAAGAAAGCCCACATCACTCCTGTCTTGAGTCTCTACACTGGCTGCCTGTCAGCTTGAGGATTTGATTTTAAGATTAATCTTCTTGTCTTAATGGTTTGGGACCTTCCTACCTCTCTGACCTTCTCAGTCCTAACAAAACTTCCAGATCTCGAAAATCTTTAGGTTCTTTCCTTTTATTTCGTCCCACTGTGGGAATCATGCAGAACTCACAGCGAGGCTTCCTTTCAGTATCGTGGTCCTTATTTGTGGAATAGTTTACCTGAGGACGTCAGAGTTTCTTTCCCTGTGGAGATTTTCAAAAGCAAATTAAAGCAAATCTTTTCAATGTAGCTTTTACATAACTCATTTATCTATTTATATGCTGAGTTTTTTAAGTATTTTATGGCTTTTATGATTTATCGTTTTTGTGTTTTTACCTAATTTGTCTATTAATCAATGTAGTGCTTCCTCAACTTTTTAGTCATGGCGATTCCTTCATTTCCTACTTTTATATCAGTTTTACTGTTGTTGCTTTTATCTGATGGGTCTCATTTTTTATTTTTTTAAATAATGTTTATATTTGGCTTCTTTGTTCAGCACCTTGTGTTCAACAGCATGTTGATTAAAAGTGCTATATAAAAAAGTGATTGATTGATTGATTGATTGATTGATTGATTGATTGATTATAAATATTTGTCATCCATCCATCCATTTTCTTAACTCACTATATCCCTGTCTGGGTCACAAGGTTGCTGGAGCCTATCCCAGCTATTGTTGACTGAAGCCATTTCTTGAAAAAAGATTTTGCAGTTGGCATTTTACAGTTTTTACAGTACTGTTTTTGAAAGTGTCAGGATTCTCAAAGTCCCACTCTGTTCCTCTTATGATCTATTTCAGGGGTGTCAAACTCATTTTTACTGAGGGACACATCAGCATAGTGGCTGTCCTCAAATGGCCAGATATAACTTATACATGTGACTAAATGTAATGAAAAATAAACATAACTACTCCTTAATTATAAATAACTCATTTATTAATAACTTTTTAAAGTGACAATTACAGTTGCATAGAAAAAAATATGTTTGCTTGTTACTCTAGCTAGCATAAATCCTTTTAAATCTGATTCTGTCAGGTTAGGTTATATTGACAGTGTATAAGTCCTAATGTATGGTTGCCCAATCCAATATTTCAAGTCCAATTCCCCCTAGATATGAATACACACATTTTTTATTTTAAGAAATTAAAAATTTTAAGCTCTCGCAGGCCACATAAAATGACACGGCGGGCCACATTTAGCCCACGGGCCTTGAGTTTGACATATGTTATCTATTTTAAAAGCATTTCTAGTGGTCTGTTAATTATGATTATGTGCTTTTTAGCCAAAACAAAAATGTTTTTAATCAGAAATTCACCACTGAGTTGTGGGTGAATCTGTTGATATGGGGCAACCCTACCTTCCCTTCCTGTTGCAGGGAAATTGTGGCCCACCCAGCGTATTTTCTATGATACAAATATTCTCTTTTCAAATGGCATTTTTTAGACCGATGTGAATATAGAAATACTCAGAAATGCAATTTTAGGCTTGATTTTCTTTACATGTGTCCCACATCATTCTTTATTGTCATTGTCACAGGTATATATATATATATATATATATATATATATATATATATATATATATATATATATATATATATATATATGCTCCCAGGCCTCTGGTAGAGGACCCGAGCTTGGAGGAGAAACCACCCGCGGAGGGTGAGAGGGGCGTTTTTTTTTTTTTGTTTTTTTTTTTATATACCGGACTGGACACCATTCTACTATCAATTTATCTAACTTTATTAAACTGTTAAAACCTATTTCTATGCATTTAACTATACTCCGTTGACAGAAATATTAGTTTGATTTCCCTTTAGTTACTACAGATTTAATGCGTCATGCTTCTAATTGGGGTTTGTGTCCCTTCTTAACCATAGTAGCTCCTGCTCATTTTAAAAAGCTTTGGACAAGATGTTTGAGTAGGAATTTGTGCTCCTAATGAGGATTTAGTGGTGTGAAAACGAGTTAGATTAGATCCCCTCCAGGAATAATTTAGTCAAACATGTCGCTTGCTCTGTGCACTTGGAGAATGTTAAAGGACTTTGTCCAAATAAAGATTGACTTTCTATTGAGTTGCAGGTCTAAACAGTAAAAAAAAAAAATACTCCCATATCATCATTCCTCCCCCATCAAATTGCACATTTGGCACAAAGCAGCACTGTGAAGGCAATCCATTTGAAAGGCTGACACTCCCCACAGCATGTTTCCACCGCTCCACACTCCAGTGATGGTGTCCTATAAACATTTTCATCCTTCTGTTAGCTTTGAACTCATTTATCTAAAGCTTGCAGCTATTTATCCATTGAAACCCACACCATAAAGCTCCTACCTACAGTTTATGAGAGTAATTGTGTTTAGAGGTAGGTTTCACCAGCTGATTCCTTTAGGGGTGGTGGGGGGCAAAAGGAGATTTGTGAGTTCCCTCATGGTCCACTGTAATTACAGGCCACCCCTAGAGCAGTTCTTACTCTTTAAAAATATCAGGTTCAAATAAAAGCAAAACAATTATTTTTTTATCAAAGCATTTTACAAAACCTTATACCCAAATGTAACAATTTAAGCAAAGAAATAGAAAAAATACTTTAAAAAGGGCATGCATGGGGCAAGCTTTTTTGGGGGGGAAATACAGTTTAAACCTCTACTTGTAGGGCGCAGTATCTCCAAAATTGTGTTCAGTTTGTCCAAAACTTTAAAAGTATGAGTGCATGAAGTTTAAATAATTTTCGTCAAGTCTAATTATAGTATAAATAATTTCTCAATCTTTAATTTTTAACTTCGTTACCACCTTTACTTTAAACATTATTGTAAAAGCGACTACTTTTCAGATCATGGTTACTGAATCAGAAAACAGACAAAGAAGCCAAAGCCTGAAATCAATATTTTCATATTTTCAAACCACATTTTTTTTCTAACTTTTTTTTTCTTTTACAAAGGACAGAAAACAGTCTATTAAAAATGTTGGTAACACTTTATATTAAGATTCCTTAAAAAGCTTTGTAAACACATTAACAAGCATTATAATAGAATTTTTAGGGTCTTAGTAAGACATTTATTAGTACAAGTCTAATAAGGTTAATCAAATTACTTAGTTGGCATATTTACAAGCATTATTATTAGATTGTTTATAAGATGCTAATGATACATTTATTGGCATTATAGATGCCTAACAAATTTTTCCGTGTTAATAAGCTTAATAAGATTTATTAACAACCTTTGTTAACAAATTAAGAAGTATTAATATTGTTTTGGGCTCTAGTAAGACATTTTTTTAGCATTGTAGATGTCTCACACAAGCCTAATTGTTCATCAGTTTATGCGTTTTATTAACTAATTTAACAAATTAATAGGCTTTATTAATGTGTCAGATGCCAGTAAGATATTTATTGGCATTATAGATGTCTTGAAAACACCTGAAAGGGTTTTTAGATTCTTTAACATCTAAAGTCGGACCATTGTCCTCAAAGTCCATATTACTAAACTGCTAACAAACTTAAAAAAATGTATTAATGAACTTTGTTAACAGTTTATTATTTGTTTTGCAGCACCTCATCTAAAGTGTGGAATAATTTTACCACAAACAACTACCAAGCATAAAGCCTGTAAAAATAACTTTGTAACATTAAAACAGACTAAACATAGAACAATCTTTCTGTAAAAGAAGTATAATAATTTCATTAGACAAAAACAAAACATAGGGACAGGTGTTGGATGACTCTAGCATCATAACTAATAAGGATAAATATTAGCATCTATCCTGAGTGAAGCATTCATTGTAAATCCCATCACCAGGAGACAGTCATTTGGATTCAATCCCAACTGCTTTCAACCACTGTTGCCTTGCTTCCAAATCCACTGGAAAGTTGCACAAGCCAGTAATTTTTGAAGACCGAAGGACATTAAACCTCTGAGCCATGCTAAAGCTAACACGCTTATGACCGACCCGTACAGAATAAAAAATCTGTCAATAAAATTTATCAGCAAAACAGGCATGCTCGCTTTCAGCCAATTAAATGGCCTCTTAGACTTTCTCGAAGCTTTCACACAGATGACAACAAAAGCCCCGCCCATCTTTGATGATCAGTCCTTCTCTTTCATCTCTTTGACCTCTGGTGTTCCACATGGATCACTTCTAGGTCCTGTACTATTTTCAATTGACTTCATTTTGTTGGAGCCGGAAGTAAGTCATTTTCATTGGGTGATGTCATACTAACTCATATATGTTCAACGACTGGTCACTTAGACACTTTCATTTGTTTGTGACTCATGCTTCTACACATAGCAAAGCATAGCAAAACACTTTACTTTATCTTTTTACTCAATATTCACATCCATTATTTAATCCCTTTGATTCCTGTTTTACCTGCGGGATAGATCCCATACATTAATTAACTGTACCAAGGTGAGCCTTGATATGTCAATGAAAATGAATTATCTGGGGAAATTCTGATGTTCCTTAAAAGGCCAGAATGAAAGTGACCTAAATATTCATCCAAATGTGTATACAGCATTTTGAAATATTGACATATTGCTTCTTTAATTCACACAAAGTAAAAAATTGACAAAGGTAAAGTAGAAAAATGTCGCCCCACATCTGTTTTTTTTAAGTCTGCTAATAGTGCACAGTTTAAAGATAAATATAAGGATGTTTTAATATTTTCCAGCTGGTAAAAAGTTAAGCCAAAAAGCTATCAGTAGTTTTTTTTTTTTTTTTTTTTTTTTTTAAATACTTTACTATTTTAATGCTTTAATATCTTTCTTTGCATTGAAAAAAACTAATAAAATTTCATTTCCAAGTTGGTCATAATGTTAAACGAATGCAACATTTCAAAATAGAATCAACTGGAAACTTGTATCAAAAGAACTTTCTTAGTAATGTTGTTCTTCCCTCTTTATTGACATTATAGTTACTGTACTGTGTATTTTTATGGCTTTTGTTGCATCAATTATTAGTATTTTTACTCATTTGATTTTTAATGAGCTAGTCTTTTTTTAATTTTACACAAAATCCTTATTTTTGCAGAACTTCTTTTTGATGTAATACATGCCGGGTTTTACTCTTTTGTCATTTTTTTTAAAAATATTTTTCTTTTTTCTTTTTAGGAATCGGGGTTATGGCACTCCCATTACCCTGAGCTCTAATTTGTTGCTAAATCAGGAAAAGCAATTTGTTAAAGCAGCATGGTAACAAGTCAATCTGGCCCTAAATATGATAGTAACAAAGATCATGCACACTGACAACAATCTATGGAGCTTCAGCACTAGCATGTCCAACTATTCATTTAATTAGATTTTAATAAAATGGAAAAAGGAGAGTTTCCTGTAATTTCATTGTACATGTACAATGACAATAAAGATATTTCTATATTTCTATTTATATTTCTAACATAAAAGCATCCACAAAATGTAGGTTGTAAAGCTCCTTATTTTCTATCAACACAAAGCTTTTTTTTTTTAACAAATCCAGATCAAATGCAGAATGTTCTCAGTGGTCATTTTTAAACCTCTAAAGACTAATGGATGTATACCAAATGGAACATCCTAGAATAACCTAGGCTGACTTTTCCATAAAGCCATAATATTAATGATTTTGACAGATTTCGAGCTTTGGACCATTTGTTTCATGTCTGCTGTGCACACGCCTCAGTGCTGAGAAGCCAGCCAAACATTTGGTATCATTATGTAAAGAAGTTTAAAGCCACTTTCAGGGATTGGAGAGGTCAGGCTTGAACAGATGCAGCATGTTCCTGCAAAAACACAATTTTTTAAGAAAGTAAAATTACTATAATTTTTATTTACTTATTCAATGCAAACTGAATGAAAACATGGGTAGGTCAGGAGACTGCACAAATCATGGAAACATGTTTTTTTCTTTCAAATTCAATTATCCAAAAGCTATTATCTATAAAATGCAATATGTCATTGTGGAAATCTCCTACACACAAACAATATCATGGATGCTACATAAGAGGCAATATGCTTCATACAGCCAGACACTTTCTTATCTTGTGGCTTCTCTGGGAAAAATGTTTATTCAGCAACATTTCTTTAATATGCATAATTTACCTTAAGCATGGTACTCTCCCTAATAGAGCATGCACACGGCAGCACATAAATTCAGTGAATTAAATAATTAAATGAGGGCACGAGTCACCGCAAAGGAGACACATGGACTTCAAAACTGGATGATGAAATTGCATTTTGATTGTGTTTAATTAGTGCAATCTTACATTTTAGGGAAGAGCGGAAAACTGAACAAGTCAGCACAGGAAACTGCAACGACGGGTTTTAGCAAATTTCACAGTTCACTGTCCATGCAAATATCCATATGTATATGTTGAGGAGTGCAAAAGCCCCTGGGTGTGTATAAAAATTCCATCTGCCTGGCTTTATTTTGATTGTGTAAAGCACTGGTAAGTCAGTGCACAACCAGATCCATGCACAGACCAACCGAACGTCAGCTGTGAGTCTACAATTATTTTGGTCAACATTTTTGACCAAAATAATTATTTTTTTTGTTTTGTTGAACTTTTTTTTTACTTTTTGTTACAGAAATCCATACAGATGATTGATTATTTCCCGAAACTCAATTCCATTAATAATAATGACCAGTTTTCCAGTTTGGATTTGAGGGACTTCTGCTTTTTTATTGAATTTTCCGCATCTGATTACAGTCAATGAATGGTTTATTTTCCAACTCACGTCGAATTTGCAAAAGACTACGTTAATGGTTTTTACTAATAAAAAAAAGGAGGAAGTAAAATTATCTATTGATGGAGTGACAGTCAATAAAGTGTCTGAGTTTAGATACCTTGGGGTAATTTTGGATGACATTTTTCTTGGATGCCTTATATATCATATGTTAAAAGTAAAGTGGCTAAAACTGTATTTGTTTGGAATAATGTTAGGTAATATTTATCCTGTAATGTTCTGAGAATATTATATTGTTCAATTATTTTTGCCTTATTTCACTTATTGTGTTGAAGTGTGGGGTAATGCATATAAAACCAATTCAATGCCATTACTTTTACAGCAGAAACATGTTATTCGAATAGTTCAAAAAAGTTGGATAGGGAACATATAAATGCTTTATTTATTAAGTCAGAATTGTTGAAATTTGAAGATTTAGTAAAACAGCAAACTTTGTTGGGAATGCTGAAAGTTAGAAACATAAAGATGCCAGAGAACCTATAAAAACTATTTGTTTTTACCTCAGAAGATGAATATCACAGCAAGAGATATGATTTTAATTTTCAAGTTGATCGTACTGCTTTAAAGCAGACATGTTTTTCTATTGTCGGGATAATTTTTGGGAATGCTAAACAGGAAATTCTGAAAAGTTGTACCGATATTCTTTTAGTTAAAAAAATTATCAAGAAGAAATTTAGGAATATGCCATTTGTAGTCAGTTTCCAGTGACAGGTGGTGAAGGGCATCTAGGATTTTCTTTGGAAGGTTGTATAGGGGCAAGAATAATATAAGAGTTTTTGTTCTTCTCACTGCTCTTTTTAAGTGACGAAGATGTGTGGACTTACATGGTGTGCTGAATATTGTAATGTAATGTAATATTCTTCATGAAAGGAATAAAACAAACAATATATAGCGCACACCAAACTATGAAGCATATAAAGCTAGATAAAAGAGTCAGAGATGAGTCCATCAGTTTTTATTAACTGCATTCACAGTAACTCTAGAACTGGTTTGTAACAGCTGCACATTAGCCACATTGGAAGCAGTTTCCATGTTAACATATTCACTATACCTGTAACTGCCAACTTTGTTTGTAACACTTAAAAAAAGGCCTGTATCACTAAAACACAGGTTACTGTGACTACGCTAACTCAGCAGTTAGTAGTTAGCATAGTCTCACACAGCTACACGTTAGTCGCATTAGCCATGTCAGCACAACAACACCAAAACACCAAACCTAGTCAGTAACTCGTCCAAAAGTAGACTGACATTTTGACAAAGCACTGTGTACCTTTCAAAATCGGTTAAAAATAAACATAACCAGAATGAATCCATGGTGCTCTGAATTATAAGTTACACTGTTGTTTTTTTATTTGTATTTTTTATTTTGGACTTTTAAGTGTGCCTTCATGAAAAACACAAAAAATGTGGCGCTTGCTCTTCCTTTACACTTGTTCTCAGTTGAAATTGGCGTCGTGTGCTCATTTCAGGTCAATCATCTTAGGAGGATGTGTGCTCACGGCCAAAGGGAAATCAACCAAACACACAACAGCCAAAGAAAAATTGAATAATTGTGCAATATAAACTTTGTTTTATCATAACTCTAGATTTTCTTTTCTTTTTTTGTAAACGTACTGATTCTATTTACCTACTGAATGTAGATGGACTAGCTTCACTTTTCTAACATTATGAAGAGCTTAAAATCTGATAGCTTTCAAGTGTTAAGTCTTTAGTACAAAAACTACTCATGGTCTTTTACTTCCGGTTCCGGGCCAATGCCAGCGGTTACATGCTTGAAGTGCTTAGAAGTCTTAAAAAATCATTTTATTGACTATAGCTCGCTTTTTGCGAAAAGCGAGCTGACTATGGCTTTAAAGACGAGTTGACTGAATTAATAGGCCTAAAAATTTAGCCTATTTGAAGACATAGTTGAGAGCGTGACAATCATCAAAATTCAATTAAGCGAGTCTGTGTTTTACATTCAAAGACCTTCAGATGGACTCAATTCAGGGATTCAATGTCTCTGTAAGATCTATGACTGAGAATAACTATAATGGCATCATTTACATGTGTATGTGGATATATATATATATGTTCTCGCATCGACAAAGAACAGAGGAAAGCCGTTGTGGTGGATGTGGCAGTGCCAAGTGATGGAAACATCAGGAAGAAGGAACATGAGAAACTGGAGAAATACCAGGGACTCAGAGAAGAACTGGAGAAAGCCTGAAAAGTGAAGGTGACAGTGGTGCCTGTGGTAATTGGAGCACTCGGGGCAGTAACCCCCAAGCTGGAGGAGTGGCTACAACAGATACCTGGAAAGATCTCAGACATCTCAATCCAGAAAAGCGCAGTGCTAGGAACAGCTAAGATACTGCGCAGGACCCTCAAGCTCCCAGGCCTCTGGTAGAGGACCCGAGCTTGAGTGAGAAACCACCCACGGAGGATGAAAGGGGCAAGTTATATATATATATATATATATATATATATATATATATATATATATATATATGCATGTATATATATATATGTAGATTTGTATCCCTCTCGTTTGTCTTTTGTACTTTTTTTTGTTTTGACTTCTTGCGATGAATCAATTACAGTTTCAGATCTATATTATTATAATAATAAAGCATCATGGTATAGTAAATGAACATGTTGTCTCATTAAAGGTGGTTATGCAAAAATGTTTTGTGATGCAGGCTTTTAATTGAAAAAAGACTTTTCTTTCTCCCAATTAAAGTCACTGGTAGAAGGTTGATAAAACAGACCAGAAGACAAACGCAAAAGAGTAAGCTGTGACTCACCTGGCCTTTTTTCGTTTCGACCTTTTCGACCCCCACATAGTCGAACTTTGGAGATCAGGACCAGGATCTGTTTCTGGCACAGGGACTTGTTGCTCTTAGGACAGGGCTTGCGCTTGTTTGCTACCGGTCGGTTCGCCTGATCGTCCTTGACCGCCCGTTTCTGTCTGATGAGAGAGCTGGCGAGAGCTGCCATCTTCCCCCCCTCTCACTTTTGCGGAGGGGGGTGTCTTCTTGCCCTGTATTTCTGTTGCTTTTTTGGCTTCTCCTCTCAGCAAAAAAATAAAATGAAAAATTCAAAATTCCCCCCCAAAGAAGAGAAAAAAATGCTACTTTAGCCCAAAGCTTTGGCAGAAGCTCCCACGGGGGAGATCAGGATACTAAGTGGGTTAACAGGGAAGAGTTTAGCTTGATGGCTTCCTTTGAGAGGGAGGATCTGGGAGAGATGCGAGTTCACAAGTAGTCCACTTTAAAAACCTCAACTCTTGCTAAAAATAAAAATCTGGCCGTAAGAGAGTGCAGGGAAACGCGCCACAGTCACATTTTCAGGTGTAAACTAAAACCAAGGTTAGAACACTTGACTTTTCAAAGATGGAAACAAATATCTCTAACCCTCATCTCCACTTAAATTTCACATCCAAATTTGCTTTACCAGCCTAAATATTGTATTGCAAAATAGCTGTCCTACTTTAACATTAAAAAGCAGCAAAAACAAGCTCAAAAAATGTTACATATAAAAACACTTTTAGTGAAGAAAAGAGAAACCATGGCGAATGCTAGGAAGCTCTTAAAAGCACAAGAAAAATCAAATTGTTTGTCACCATTTTGGTGGTCCACGGAGGTCCAACTTTGCCTCCCATTTAAAAGCTGCAGCATGGAATAATGAGGTAGGAGTGTGGGGGGTAATCCAGCGGAGTTAGATCCAGAGGTGGAACAGGCAGGACGCTGACTGTCTTTGACAGAAGAGAGCCGGGAACAGAGTGGAGACATGGACTCGGACGGACAGAGATTCCTCCTCTGCCTCGGGATGCTCCTTTCCCACAGTCCTCACCAAACCCACCTCCCTTTTCCTCCTCCCCCCTCTTCCTCCTCCTCCGCCTCCTCCTCCCAGCCAAAGTCAGCGAGCGCTTCAGAGTCTGTGTGTGTGTGAATTCCAGCAGCTACCATCAGTAGAGGTGACATTCATGAGAAAGAGAGAGGCAAAGAGAGACAGGGGGAGAGAGACAGCAATAGAGGGAGGGGGGGGGGTATAAGCCTGGCTGGGGGAGAGATGAAAATATGGGAGAGAGTCAAAGACGGGAACAGCCACTACGCTACGACTACAATTTTGTTATTTTATGGAAACGTCCACTTAAAAAAAAAAAAAGCTCAATCATTTTAACCACTTGAAGGAACCAGGAGGGGTGGGGGGGTCAAGTGCAGAATGTGACTTCTCAGTCAGCATCATTGATGGTTCCCTGTGAACATGTGTTGGTGAGGGATTTTCCCAAATAAAGTCAGTCAACAAAAACACATGTACTATAGATTGTGTTCATTCACTCACAAGGACTGGAGTAAATAATCCCTACAAGACCCACTCCATGTGTTTTTAACATGTTCTTATGGCATTTTTCTCATTATGGAGGACATATGAGCCACAAGCTCCCTGCTTCGCTCCATTCTGATGCATTCACTTGTAGACCCATAGTTCATTTTCCTCATCTGAGATGGCATCTGGCTCAAAACTGTATGGCTGGATAGCTCCAATATTACTCGTCAGTTTTGTTGCACAAGTAATGTTAGGTTGTGGGTTCAAGGGGCTCTAAGCTAGTGGGAGAGCGTGTGTACAGAGAGCTCTCAGCAACGGGGATGTAAAGGTGGGTGTTAGGAATAATTAGAAATAGAATAGTTAGAAACTCTCTTTTTACTTTTATTACATTTACTTGTACCTTTTATTACACTAATGGTTTAAACTTAATTCACTGAGCATGTATTATCATCTCAAAATTATAATGCATCCTAAGACAGCCCAACCAAACTATTATCCTCACAGTTTCTCCTCATCCTCCCTTTTTACTTTTTGTGTGTTCTGGTGTTTGTGCTCTGGCAAATGTCTGTGAGAACATCAGAGAGATCTGATACCTGAAGCTTTATGACCTTCAAGTATCCAGCCTGCAACAGCATGTGGGTGGGTTTTTCACACCATAGACCCTCGGACCATCTTCTGAATATGTAAATGCCAGGTATATAAACCAAGCCCTTTTCTGAGTGTCTTTGTTCAGACTTTGTGATCCTGCTCCTCTGTCTGTAACCCTGCGTACAAATCTGTGGTGTTTTGTGCGGAGTAAATCTTCACTGAAGCTAAGTATTGTCTCTGTGTCCTCATTCATTCATTTCTGTGTGCTGGAAACTGAAGGGAACGAACCGACCTAATATTCTTTATTAATACAGTCCTTTCTAGAAAATCCAGTTTCCTCACAGTGGGGCAGGGTTGCTCTGCTCCAACATCCCGCCCACAACTCTGAGGCGAATTTCCAA
Organism: Oryzias curvinotus; assembly: GCA_023969325.1. NCBI lineage: Eukaryota > Metazoa > Chordata > Actinopteri > Beloniformes > Adrianichthyidae > Oryzias > Oryzias curvinotus. The sequence continues at coordinate 12,067,750 of CM043719.1, read as the reverse complement.
TTAACTAATACCGCTCTGCAGAAACTGTGTCCTATGTCAAATGTCAATGTCCAATAAACGTCAAAAGGTGATCGGAGTGAGACTTGGTTACAAAACTACACAGAAAATCAATGGAGAACACAACTACCGATAATCCTGATAGGCTGTTGCTAACACAGTTGGCTTCAGCACGCTTTGTGGTATTCAACATGTAAAATAATTGCAACTTAGCTCAATTTAAATGGCAAAAAAACATTTGAGCTGCAAAACAACATTAAGGCTCCACAAAAACAGTTCTAGTTTGGAAAGCAAAAAAAAAAAAAAAAGACTTTAGGAAGCGTTTATGGGATGCAAACTCTTAGAGATTGGGTTCACACTATTGGGTGCACACTGTTGTTGGGTCCAACATACTTTGCTATCTGGAGTAGTCCCCTTCATTTGGGAGGTGTGAAAGCTCTCAGGCCGCGCTAAAGTGAACTGAGGTTGTAAGTGAACTCCGGATTTCTGTGACAAGGTGAATACAAATGGACTATCAGGAAGAGGAAAGAGTGACATCCATCCCTGAAATGAGTTAGTGATTTAGGCCTTAGTCCCATGCGTTGTACAGAGGGTTGACCCGTACGGGTGCTGCCCATGGACAGATGTGTCTTGCAGATTCCTACAAAGAATCTGTACGATGGGCCTCCATCTCATCAACTTAACCCTTACTTACTTGTATTTGTTTAAAATTTTTCCATAACCTGTTGCCCGCAGCATGCCTGTAGAATAACCTTTTTGTTATACAGGCTCACTGGGCGGTCTAAAATTCTGTGCAGGCCACATGTGTGACCTGTAAAGGTTAGCCATTTTTTGCCTGTAGAGAGCCCGTATCCACCATTAGAGTCAGTTGTGACTAAGACCTTAGTGCATTACAAGTAGATTAAACCAGCAAATTACCCAAATCTCAAATCAGTTACAGACAGTCAGATTTCTTCTTTGTCTTCTTTTCCTTTTGGGTCGGTGCTTGCTGTTGTTGTTGCATGACATTATTCTGTCAGTTAAGGCTGTGTCACACAGCCACTACGTACATGTTGTGCAGATTGCATTGATGAAAATTGGTCATATGTGAATATACGTGGAAAAAGGGAGAAAAGTTGCAGTCTTTATGTAAAATTTTCACAGATTTTAACATGATATGTGCCCCGCACACGCGATACAAAAGTTATACATCGGTGGTACATGCGGGAAAAGTTTTTAAGTGAAAAGCCACAAATTTGCGTATTTGTAATTGTAATTGTGTAAGATTTACATACGAATTGCATATAAACTATGTAAAATACACATAAACTGTGTAATTCTCAACCGACCAAAAATTTTGAACAGCTCAAAACCCGTTGGCCGAAACTGTCGACGGACATCTGCAAACATCGACAAATGACGATTCACCTGTATCACGAAAGACAAATAATTTATACATAGAATATGCACAAAATGTCCGTAGAGGCTGTGTGACGTCACCTTCTGGTTCCCTTTGGTCAAAAGCATAACAAGCCAGCTTTGCTTATACAGTACAAGCACTGACCGTGAAGACCAGCTATCTTTCTGACTTTCCCTTTCTCATTATTTATGACCAACATTTCAGAATTTTCTTTGTTTTAACTTTTTTTGAATTTGTTTTGAAAGCTGCTATTTTGTTTCTGCTCTTTGTTCCAAAGTGCTTACATCACCAACTATTTATTTTTTACCTTGTCCTTTTGATCTTTCCGTAGTAAAACGGAAGCGGTCTTTTTCAGGCAGACCCGAGGTCACTGTTCTGTCCACACCATCTTTCACCAGACTGTTCAGCAATGAACTTTGATGTGGACAAAACAGCTCTGGGTTAAAGCACCCCAAGACTCAATTAATTACCTTAGTTGAGCTACGAACAATCCACTCTTCTTTGGCAGCTCTTCTGCATGCCAGTCGTTAAGGTAACCACTGGAAAACACAAGGTCAAGCGGAAATGCCAAGCAAGGTCCTGCTTTTTTATCAGTGCTTGACTGAGAGATGACAGCAGCTATGAGGTTCCCATGAAAGGACCGAGCCATGGACTGCAGAGGCAGTCGCGCATGAGATAATGCAGTTTGTATTGGCTTGAAAACAGAGGAAAGTATTTTTCTCCCCAAAGCATTCAGCCATTGTCGTCAGACACTCACTTGTCTTCTTACTTTGAGTAAGGAATCAATCTGCTAATGGACACCACATTACGCTCACTGCCAAAAGTTGCTCTCCTTTGTTTTTTTTTTCCTAATTTAAGTACATGCAAAGTTACATCGAAGGAAAACTAAGCAGGGACTCTTCAGACGGTCTGAAGGTTATATAAATGTTCGCAATCATCTTAACGAAATGTCCTGACACAAAGTAAGTGGAATTCTTAAGGTTGTAATTATTTTGACTTCGGCTAACCTATTTGAATACAGCTCTAACAGCTCCTGTCCATCGTGTTCAATGAATTTTGGATTTAGAGACCAAGTTAAGGAGACATTAATTTGTGTTTTTTTGTAGTGGGCAACAAGGTATTGAAGCCCTGGCAATGTATTTTAGAGTATTTTGTTTTCCTAAATAAAATGCATGCACATCTGCCTTGCTTCCTCCACGTGGTTGTTAATCTTCGCTCTGATCACATGCAGGATTTATAACCGAGGCTCCCTCAGCTCAGCATACTGAAGCCTCTTATACTGAAGTCAGAAAATAGAGCACAAATCAAAATAAAGTATGAAGGGGAAAGCAAATGACAATTCCGTCTCAAGTCCCTCTGTGACTTTTCCTCTTCTGACTATTGTCCAAAAAGGGGGATTAAGTGCAGATGTTTTGCTAAAACCACATCCATGCATGCATATCAGTTTACACGCAAGCAGAAGGTATTAGCGGCATATCCTCTTTTGAGGGGCTTTATTGGGAACTGTTTTTCCTCGGATAATAATTCCTAGGCTTTTCTATGTTCTGCGTTACATAATAAAGACTTTTAATACCCACAGTAAACATTGCAAGCTTCAGTAAATGGATGAAAAACAGATGCAAGAGAATACTTTGTGGTTAGCAAAGTCAAAAACATTTTTTTCGTGTGTGTGCATAATCTTGCACACATCTCTAATTTAAAGTTAATATCAATGCATGTTATGGGAAGATAAGTCAACTGTGATGAAAAGACAACGACTGAAAATTCCTTCTATAGGATAGAATTCTGATCGCTTGAAGACCTGAGTTGTGTAAACTGATTTCCGGTCAATTTAGCCGCACAGCTTAATTGTGTTCTATTTTGGGGAGATACACTCACGGAATCCATTTTTGTTATTGTCTCATATTTTTGCACAAAAATATTTCTTGGTTTCCTCATAAACAGCGAGGACTTAAATTGCAGCGCAGGCATGTGTAATCCCAAACCATTATTTTACCACCACCGTACCTCACTTGAGGTATTTTTTAAGGATCATTCATAAATGTGTAAATTAAGCAAAAAGGGGAAAAAGAAGGGGCACAGTAAAACTTAAAATATTACAAATTTTGAGAGTTTTTGTTTTTTATTATAAAGAAGTTGCATTTAGAAATCTTTTAGAAACCTTTGCTGATCCTAAACAGGTTTTGAGGCCCTCTGAGTGTTTTTTAAAAAGCAAATCCCATCGCACATATGTTTTCCAAATGTTCATTCATACTGTTTTTCATATCTTTTGAAAAATTATATGACTTCGCAAGTAGTAGAATATTTAGAAAATGTAAGGATTCTGTGCTATAGTTTGGGTCTCCAGTCGTGTTCTTGGTCATGTGAGTTGTTTCCCTAACAGTCACTCCAGGTTCATGTAGATCACATGTGTCAAACTCAAGGCCCGGGGGCCAAATGTGGCCCTCCATGTCATTTTCTGTGGCCCGCGAGAGCATAAAAGTTTTTAATTTCTTAGAATAAGGAATAAAATTGGTGTGTATTTATTCATATCTTGGGGGAATCAGACTTGAAATATCGGATTGGGCAACTATACAATAGAACTTAAACACTGTCCATATAACCTAACCTGACTGAATCACATTTAAAAGGCTAGAGTAACATGCAAACATATGTTTTCTATGTAACTGTAATTGTCACTTTAAAAAGTTATAGTAAATAAATAATGACTAATTTACATTAAGGAGTAGTTACATTTATTTTTCATTACATTTAGTGTATAAGGTTTATCTGGCCCTTCGAGGACAGCCGCTATGCTGATGTGGCCCTTGGTGAAAATGAGTTTGACACCCCTGATGTAGATCATTCACAGCTTTTTCATGTCTGTCAATTATCCTCGGTCTATTTAAGTGTGTGGTTTCAGTTCATCCTTGTCAGGTCCTCTGCTCTGTTCTGTTCTGCCTTGCCACCTTTTTGGTTCTCCATAGGTTTCGTCATGGTTCAGGCTATTTATTAAGTATTTTAGTCTCTGTCACCATGTCTGATCTCCTGCATTTTGGGTCCTACACCACCAGTTCCTGACAGAAAACATATCAAGTCAACAGCAAAAGAGTCATGACTTGTAGCTTGACTGTAGCTACAACTCATAGGAAACTGGCATTCAGAAAATGGTTGATACTTTGGTCTTTTTTTTATGCAGAGATCAGATTGGATGAAATTTTTGTTTCCTAAAAAAGGAAGAAAAGAGATTTTTGCAACAGAAAACAAAAAAAAAAATGGGATGTAGTTGTATTAAAGAAAACTAAGATGAAAACTGTGATTTTGGTGTTTTTTGACATGTTCTTGTAGCGTTTTCCTCATGATGGATGACTTGCATACAAAAATTAAGATTATAACTGTGTTGCTGACTATTTATTTATTTAAATCGTTGAGAATTAGGAACAGACGAAAAGATGGAAAAAGCTTGTCGTTATGCACAAACCACAATCGGCAGGCCACAAGATCCCTACTCCAGTTGCAGACAACTAGATCCATTAATATATTTGTTTTCTTTGTCTGAGCTGGCATCTGGCTCAAAACTGCACAGCTGGACAGCTCCAATATTGGTTGCCATTTCTTTGCACCCATAATGTTAGATTGAGGTTGTGATAGCAGAAGAGTGTGCAAACAGATGGATGATGGGAAATTAGGGCAGGCTTACTCTGCACCAACGGTCCCGCCTACAACTCAGAGGTCAACTCCTGCTGCTCTGCAAAAACTTTGTCCTAGAAAACAACACACAGTTTTAGGATTTTGGCTAAAAACAGCAAAATCATAGTTAAAAGACCACTGGGTACACTTTTACAAGCGTAAAAAATTATCAGAGTGGAAATTCAGCAACAAAAAAAACCAACCTGTTTTCTCTTAGATTACACATACATAGGCATGTATTACTGGACCAATAATCTGATGTCACCTGTAGCATCCTAAAAAATTAAGCCTGAAGTGGCACTTTCACATTTAATTGAACTCTGCCCCTCTGTACATGCTCACAATGGCAGATGTCAGATATACAGGCCAGTAGGTTTTGTTGATTTCTCCATTTATTTAGACACATGCCAATCAAATCCCCAAGCCTCTAATTACTTACACATTTGTTGCAACCTCAGTAAAACATCGTTTGAAGTTCAAACCTTAATGATTTATAAGCAAAAAAGGGTGAAAGGGCATTATAATTAATAAAAACGTTCATTTTCATTCCGGAAGTTTATTTCATTTTCATTCAATTCAATTCAATTCAATTCAATTTTATGCACACAAGCAAAAGAGCTCAAGCCATTATCTGGATTAACAGGTCTGATGCTAACCTCTACTTCAGTTAGTTGAAAAACAGTGTTGAAAAGAATTTGTTCCCAAATAGAGGAATAATTAATTCAATCCTGTTGTATTTCTGTTTAATTCTCAAGAAATGTTAGTTGTGAGGAGCCAGCTAAGTGTCTGCATGGCCTTGTTCTTTTTGCAGGAGTAGGCTTTATTGCCGATGCAGTGACACTGCAGCACTATAAAGGAGATTATCAACTTGTGTATGATGTTTGGGTCGTGAGGTTCCTCTGTATCAGCAAGTGGCGCAGAAGTAATGGAATTGATTCAGTAAATCTGATAACAGTATCATCACACTGTCAGATGCTGGATTGGATTTCTTTCCCCAAAGGCTGGGCAGTTTCAAAAATTTAAATTTCATCCTTAAATAATCAGGAAAAAGGGATAGGGATGCTGCTGGTTTCTACCACTGACGTTACAATTTATTGTTATAGTTTTTGCTGCTGTTTTATTGTTATTTATTGTTTCCTTTTTTCATATTCATGTAAGAAAAGCTGCATGGAGGTACCAATGGGACTTTCAAAACTGAGCAAAAAGGAGCACAGTTTGAAGATCAACATCAAAAATTATATCTTGTTTGATCTGAAGTATGTAATTTGTAAACACTCTAGAAAATGCATTTCTTTACATGTAGATCTGAAACCTTTGGTTCATTTTGCTTTATTTCTTTTTTCACAAGAAATCCATTATTCTACTGCCATGAGTTCAAGAAAACTGTGATGTCTGGATAGATGCTTTTATTTGTCATCGTCACATGTGCAAAGACATTTAAAGTGCTCTAAGTTCAGTACATCATTGGTTTAAAAGACAAAACTTTTAATAATTTTCAGATACTTAACTGCAATCAATAAACAGAGCATGCTTCAGATATTTAAAAAAAAATTAAATGACTGGCAACACATAAATAAAAAGGGTATCATTTAGTCAATAAGTACAAGAAATTACAACTAATTTAAATTGTTTACAATTAAAAGGGGTTTTAAAATTACTAAAACAAGCACATTAATACTAATAATATATATATACTCAAAAATAGATATCAAGGCCACGATGCAGCAAGTTTTTAAAGACCTCCAACATTATAACAGTTTCTGTTTGAATTTTAACATTTTCTAACAACATGAAAGCATTTTACTGTGGTATATAATAACTGTTATTAAGCTGATACAAAATACTGCTGCAAGACTCTTAACAGGAACCATTGAGGGGTCATATTTAACCTGCTTTATCTGTTTTACATAGGTTACTCATTAACTTTAGAATTGATTTTAAAATGTTAATTCTCATTTTTAGAGCAGGGCCAGGCCCCTGACTATGCTTCCCATCTGCTCTAGTTGCCCCCTTTAGTCCTCAGTTTTCAATTTACTTAAAGTCCCAAAGACTTGTTACAAAACTGAAGGCAAGTAGCCCAGATATTGTGCAACACTCTGCCTTTATGCTTCGCCTGACTGACAGTGTCAAGTCTTTTTAAGAAACAGCGGAAGATGCAGCTTTTTAAAAGAGCGTTTGGTTTATTGTTCTTTATCTTGTATTATTCTGTTTCTCTTCTTGACTGTAAAGCAGTCTGTGATGTATTCTGTGAAAGGTGTGATACAACTAAAGGATATGTTTTTACTTACTGAATTACTTGAGATTATTCAGATTCAGACTAGAATTTACAATTTTTTTTGGAATCCAATTTGGCAAAACCTGACAAATCAGGAAACACCAATTATATAAAATGTACCCCAACTGCAACAACAAGCAATCAATGTAAATTTTTGTGATGCAGAACTTCCACACTGGGATTTCAACCGAGTTTTTAGTGGTTTAATACTGTTTTAGTGCAAAATAAATACTGATGGAATCTCATCTTTAGAGGTGTAACATTTACAACCAGATAGATCTAAGGAAATTTGTTACTAGAATCCACTGTTTTATAAGATTATATCAATATTGGAAAATACCATTTGAATTGATGCACAGTAGGTTTATTTTACTATGACATAAAAAGGACCATCGGCCATAACAGAAGACAACACACATGTGAAGACAGCAAAATCTATCACTCCTCTCCAATGTGTGGAAACACTTTAGCAAAGACATGTGACCATACAGTGTGCTAGAATGTTCTTATAATATTCTCTTTGGATTCTTTGGATGTGGACTGAACTCTAGGAAACCAAAATGTGACAATAATTCTTGTTTACTTGTTTGTTTGTATACATATTGATTGTCTTGCAAGAAACACAAGGAATCTGAAAAACTTCACCTGTTTAGTATATTAGGTATTTATCTCTTAGTCAGACTGGTTGAATATTTGGGTAAAGATTTCCTCGATCGATTTTAGGTCAGTGAATCAGATCTTAAAATGAACCAATATTGACTATGAATCGGATCGTCAACCACAATGATGATATGAATCAAATTGAGTCTTTTCATGAGAACCTTGACAGTTCTTAGTACTATCTAGCTCACTTCCAGACAACTGCATGTGGTTGAGCTCCGTCCCTGCATGACCCTAAACAGGATGAAGTTTGAGTAAACAACAGATGAAAAAGCTAACTTGTACACAAACTTTTAAATGCGTTTTTTTTTTCTTTAGGCCAGCTGTTCCATGTTGAGAATAAATCAGCATGAACCTTCAAATGCAACTGTCCAGATACACGCAGGAGATTATGATTTCTAATCATACCAGTCTTTTTTTTCAGTCCTCCTCTCTAACATCTTCACTTGTTATTTCTGAGGAGCTGCATCAAAGTGAAAACAAGCCAAAGACAGATTGAGATGACCTTTAGTGTCATGGATTAGGAATGGAAAGTAAATCCTCAGGCTATAAATGACGTCTTTTGAAGACAGATCTAATCCAGCTGCTCGGAAATCACATTTCCAACAATTAAGGAACATCTTGTTCAAATCTAAACTGGTGTGTGTTTGGAACAAATTCTGAAACTTTTATCTGTGAAGGGTTTTTAGTGTCATGCCATCAAAATCAGGTCACACATGTGACATTTCTGAAGTGTCCCATCAGACTGTCAGGCGTTTCACTAATACAATTCTATTCCAGTAGAAATTGTTGACATTTTAGCAAAATTGGAATCAAAGAAACCCTTTTAACTTTTCTTATCTTAGTCTTTCAGGAAAACAATAATATTATTTTCTCTTTGACTATCATGAATTATTTCTGCTTGTATGTTGCAGAAGTAGATGAAACTGGAATATCCTGGATGGGCACCTCCCATCACAGCTGTTCTGGTGAATTATGAGCACCCCCCCCCCCCCCTTATCGCTACAACCACCACCACCCACTCCTTAGGTTTTGTGTGGTTTGCTCCCCAAACTGTCCAATTTATTTATTTATTTATTTATTTTGCTCATGTGCAGCCAAGCAAACAGTCAGATGTTTCCTCACTCGGAAACTACATCACTACATGATGTTTTTGCCACAAATGTAATTCATCCTGTTCCATACTGAGCCTTTGACCCCATTTTCCTAACATCATTCGATGTGCAAAAATGCCATATTGTTCGAGCCGAGTTTGATTTCCAGAATCACAGGACCAGTGCCTGATCTTGTGCTGAACTGAACATCCTGTGCTGCACACACAAAGCACTGGAGCTGCTAATTGGCTGCTCCAGATTAGGTTTCTTCCGAGAGAAGAGGCGAGCGAGGTCTCACTCCCCATGCATCACACATCGTGACTTCATTCACTACTACGGCACACCGAGCAGTTTCCACTGGGGTCTCTTTTGCACTGCATCTTGATTTTAAGATATCAATTTAACCTAACCACATGCATTTTGTAGTTTTTGTGTAGGATTACATCTTTTTGTTTTTTATTTTGTGCATTAAGCTTTTTTTTTATAGTGTCAAAAACAATCAAAGCAAGCATCTCCAATGGTAAATGAATACTCACTGAAATGAAAATTATCACTCTTATTTACGACCTTGTCTGTGTTTTTTTTTTTGTTCTTGTTTTTCCTTTGCTCTTTTATTTTCAGTGTTTGCTTAGGTTTTGACGTGCATCTTTTTGCTTTGCCTTATTGTTGTTTTGGTGCTTGCTAATCTTAAAACTTGTTGACACAACTTAATTTAAATGACAGGATGTTGATTTTTGTTTACTAACTTAGTTTTTAGCAAAAAATGAATGTTGTTGTTTTGTTTATTGTAAACATATGAGATTCAAATGCTTAACAGACAATTTATTCATCAAAAAACAACTTGTGAATTATCTGAAATCTAATCTATTATACATTTCTGCTGAACACTGATGTGCGTTCAAGAACTTGCTGTACGCTGGTTCTATGAATGTGAATGGGCTTTTAGCTTTCGGTGTTCACAGTGGACTGTTTCTACCAGATTGAAAAACATCTACTCTCAGTTGGAGGAGGCTTTGTGCGAAAAGGCAAAGCAGTGGAAATCTCATGAATCTTGCTCCAGGCTTTTTCTGTCACAGCTCTATTCCATTATATGAAATACTTGGTGTCTTTTAATTGTGGCTGGGCAGAAACCGCCATTATTAATTTCTCCTCTATGATCAATTTTCCTCGCGTGCAAAGTCCAAAACTGCAATGGAAACACTTTTTTTGAATTTAATGAGTCATGTGACCAACAACTGGATTTTAATGGGCTTTTTGGTAGGAACTGGCTGCCTCGGGCACTGCACAGCGGGCGTCACAAGAGGTCCCTCAGTATCACAAAGTTAATCCATAGTTAAGCCATTCGTGCAGAATTGTTGGATCCACAGCTTCTCTGTAAAATCACCAACCACCATATCCCATGATCATAATTAGGATTTAATGGAAACAATGTAATTTCAAAATTCTGTTTTTTTTCAACATTTCTAGAACTTCAATAAAGTTTTGCTTATATGTGTAAGGGTTAACACAGCTAGTACATGTCTGAACGTACATCTGAACGATGTCCATGTGAACAGGTGAATGGAAGCGTGGTTTGAGAAGCACTGAACACGGCCACACCTTTTACCTGTTACATGTTGAACGTAAGAAGAAGGTTTTGTCTTTCATATTTCACCTTCATGATATATATATATATATATATATATATATATATATATATATATATATATATATATATATATATATATATATATATATATATATATTAGAAACTCTTTGTTCCTTTTTTTTACCTTTATACAATTAATTGTGCTTCTTCTTTGTTTATATTTCTAGTTTATATTCACAGCTACACACACTAAGAATGCCGACAAGAATCATCAGCTACCTGCACCGTCTTTAGTACATCCAGTCTAAAGAAACCAAATCAATGGTGATGAGGGAGATAAGTGCTGGCCAGACCAATAATCCCTCACTAGCACTCTTAGTAATGAAGCTCCAATCCAGACAACTGTCCATTTATTTGCAATGAACTGGACTGGATACAATGTTTATACATGTTTTGACGGCCAAGAGACACTTTTGCCTTCACCCTGATCCCAGCATAATAGATTATTTAAAGGGAAAAAAAAACGACTTCTTGAAAAATCAAGACTATTTAAATGATGGGCTGATCTGTTATCAGTGACTCTGTTTACAACAAATAACAGATCTTTCTCTGATTTCTTAGGTTATTAGATTTTTCAAGTGACCATAAAAACAGATTTATCTGATATCCGTTGACCGACTCCTGCAGTTGCAATGAAAAAAATTGAATGAAAATTTACAATTTCTCTCCAAAAAGTCAATATTTCCCGGTTTGTATCCACACTTGTTATTTTCTGTTTTTCCAGCTGTACAAGATCATATGACATAGTAATTTAGTCAAGATATGAGACCAGAGGTAGTGTTAATGATCCAAGACGCCTACCAAGAACAGACCAGAAAAAGCTTTACAAATAACTGGAAGTTTAAAAAATATACGTAACTCTCCCAAATAAATACATAAATAACTTTTTAGAAAAGCCGACAGATGTTTTGTGATGACTGGATTTCCTAATTAAATTTGTAAATGTCTGTATACTCCCAGTTGATTTTTAAATTTTTTTTTGGCATGGAAACAGGCGGGGTTTGAATCCCAAAGTACGATTGATTTATTTTGAATAAAAGGAAATAAATATAACTTTGAATGAAGGTAGCTGTTGACGGGATTAATGCTATTACACTTTTAGTCGGATTATTGCTAAAGATTCTACGTGCTCAAAAGGCAGACTGCTTTTGCTGAATTTCAATCCAGTTAAAAGCTATAAATAAGATGAATATCTAAGAAAATCCATGTAATGCTTAAAAGATGTCCACACATCTATCAATCCTCAGAACCTACTTAATCCTTTTTGAAGTCACAGGGCTGCTGGAATCAACCCAGCTGTTGTGTAAAACTGGGGTACATTCTAGGTTGCTGGTCTGTTGGTGTTTTTGGAAAAGAAACACTTTATCCTATATCCTTTATCCTATATTTAGCCTATATCATGCAAAAACAACTTTTTTGAGCTTTTAAGTATGTTATAATGTCAATTCCTCACTATTAACAACCCCAAAGCAATATATTGATCCATTCACGGATTTCTGAGAATTCCTCCAAAAACCTGCATTTTGAGCACCAGACCATCCCAATACAGGAAAATGAGGGGGTGCTCACATTGTCGTAGACCAGTGAGGTACAGCCCCTCTCAGAAAGAGTCTGGCACCGCCCCCAGGTTAACACAAACACCCACTTTAGCCAAAATCATTTCCTTTTATATGAGCAATATAAATATTGGATGTTGTTTGCTTTCGTGGGAGAAACACAGACACGCTGCCGAGGCAGACTCTAGATTGACGTCATGAAATGGGCGACATCCACAAAGAGAGAGAGGCGGAGCCTCAAAGATTGAGTTGTCCTACTTCCGGGTAGGAAATGAGTTGTGAAAATAACTCATATTTTATTTAAAAAGTTTCTTTAGTGTGCCAAAGATAATGTGTTATCATATGTATGGATTTACAGTAGTTTACTCTTAAAGGCTTAAGAAATCATTATATTGGCCCATTAAATTCAGTGTGAATAGTAGAAATGATCAATATATGAGTCTTTATGGTCTTCATGACAGAAAAATGCAAATGGCATAAAATGATATATACAAGAATTTTATATAATTAAGGTTCTCTCTTTAGGTTTCCAAATAACAAGATACATTGTTTAAAATTTTCAGAAATAAAGAAGGAAGATAAATACCAAGTCATACTAAGGCAACATGCTAAAAATAGCAAAATATCTACATTCAGCACTGGCGCACATGAATCTCTTTTGAGGTCTGAGATTCTGCATTTCCGCTGGCAAAAACGACACTCCCAAGGCTTCATCAAAGGCATCCTGCTGAGTTTCTCCAACAATTCATGAACTGTTCTCTGGTGAAGAGAGCGACTGTCAGCATGCAGTATGACGTTTTGTCAGCCAATGTTCCTATTAACTTCATTTAGATAATGCAGCTGAAAACACACAAAAAGCACACCATTTGACCACTTTTGATTTTGACTCCACCACGCCATCCCCGCTTCAGGTCATTTCAGTTAAACCAGACGTAATTGTGTCTCTTGGTGAATTCTGAAGACTCCTCTGCAGCTTGGTAGATAGCTGAGCTTAGAATTCCACATTTTCCTGCTATCCTTCATAAGAGAGTCCTCTTTGATGTTGCAGAGCTCTGCTGCGAGACAGCCTCTGAATCAGTGGGAAACTGCAGTGGATTAATGGATATTGCAGTCAAGTCTCTTGCTGGGGGCTTGCTTGTGTTTCGTGAGCCGACCGCGCTGATCTTTGTTATCATCAACTTACCGTTAGTCGTGCCCTGCATTTGGCCCAGCAACAAGAAAAGCCATGCGATAGCTTTATTTGTTTTTGTGATGCCGCAGATGGCTTTTAAATGCGGTGCAACATATTCTGCGCTGATTCTGTCTCTTGGGGGTGTGAGTGGCAATCCATTAAAGCGGGGAAGGTGTTCTGGGCATGACAGGCATCCGAGGGCAACTTCCTCTATGAGAGACATGGGAGTTTGAACACCTTGCTGTCTTAATCCAGGAGCTGCCAGGTCAAGTGTCAATTAGAATTTACATCAGGAAAAGTAAGCTGCTGGCGCTCAGACTATTTTTGTGGTGAAGCTAATTATTTCCATTCACCGTGTTGCAGTGTGCAGGTTAGGATTTTTGACAAAGCTGTGACTATAAATGACTGCTTAGCTCTATGGTCTTCATGGGCAAATGGGCGGGGCAAATAAGGGTGACAGTTGTTGAAACACTCAGTAGGGTTGTTGAGTGACTCAAAATTTGAAGTTGACTCCTGTCAATCAAAATACTACACCCTAATTTGTGCAAAATGTTGGCATTGAAAAAAAAACTAAGATTAAAATAGAGGTGGAAAAGTTTATGGAAAAAAAAACTTTGTGCTTTACTTAGGGCAGATTCCAATATCCAGTTTCCCAGAAGTCTGCGAAAAACTGGTGTGCATTGATGCTCACTGGATTGGGAAAAATATAGACCACAATGCATTGCAATTGAACTGTTTACAAAAAATTAGGTAAAGCTATTTTTCATGAATCTTCTAATTTTTCATCTTCAGAACACATTGAAATTATAAATAGTCTTTGGAAAATGTTTACACTGTTTGCTTTGGCTTTTGGGTATTGACATGTTTGGTGTCTGAAAAAATAAAAAGTAGGTAAAAAGTATGGTGTTCAAATGTTTTTCAAATTCAAGACTCTCAATAGTCCCACACTATAGTCTTTTAGGGCTTAGGAGGTGATGAGGGAATTAAAACACAATCCACGTGATTTGATTCTTTTTTTTGATTTTTTTTTTGTTTTTTTGTCTAAGCAGACTTTGATAAGTCCAACCTTTTTTCTTCAAAGACTCACTCTAAGAAAAATCATGTTTTTGGTGTTTTTAAAATGGTCTTGTAGCATTTTTTCCCTAAATGGAGGACACGTATAAATATAATATGATTAAAACTGTGTTTCTGAGTATTTATTTGATCAGGGTGAATCGGAAGCAAACAAAAAACTGTTGTTTGAAAAGCTTGTAGTTGTTATGTGCAAACTGCAGGCCACAAGCTCCCTGCCCAGGCCCATTCTGATGCATGGCATTGTAACCATGCTCAGTTGGTACAAAGGACTCAAAGTGTGCCAAAAAATATCACCCACACCATTATACCACCACACCAGCCTACCATTCGAATGTGGCAGAAGACTTCTCAGACCAATCAGACCAGACAACACTTTTCCAATCTTCTGTTGTCCAGTTTTGGCGAGTCTGTGTTAATTGTGGCCTTAGTTTCCTGATCTCAGCTGACAAAAGTATTGCCCAGTGTGGCCTTGTTCTGCTGCTGTTGCCCATCTGCCTCAAGGTTGGACGTATTGTATGTTTAGAGATGCTCTTTTGCAGACTTTTGTTGTAACCACTGGTTCTTTGAGTTCCTGTTGCCTTTTTATCAGCTGGAACCAGTCTTGTCATTCTCCTCTGTCCTCTGGCATCAACAAGAACTATCTGTCACTGGATACTTTCTTGTTTTTGGAACATTCTCTTTAAACCCCAGAGATAGTTGTGGTTGAGAATGCCAGTAGATCAGCAGTTTCTGAAAGCTGTGTCCATCTGATGCCAACAAAAACCAAATGTGTGTTAACTAGCAGTGGGACAAATAAAATGGCCAGTGAGTGTATCATCATTTACATCTGTATTTGGGTAAAATTTAAATACAAATAAAAATACCAGAAGTGTCATCTACTACTCTTTTTAACATGATGCAGTGAAAACACAACAAAAACAGGATTCAGATTTACCTCACAAGGAGCAGGTGATTATCCCAGCATGCACTTGGCAGGCTTGCCGTCCATCGCAAGGCCAAAGTAGGTTAACAGCATCTCAGATAAACTCTCACCTGTGAGAAAGCAGCATCTTCATGCTGTGGTACAAAAGTGCAAATTAGTGCCGCACTGTGTTTAAAACGTGGCTCCACTTACACCCGTTCTGTCACTAAAAAGGCCAAATGTGCCTTTATTGAAATGACAGCCTTTTCTTCCAGACATCCTGGTTGTTCAATACCTATTAGGAGCCAAAGCATGACTCTATGAGGTTATAAAATTGGTATTTAAGGTGGCCTGAACTCGCAGTAGTCAGCATCCACCACGCCACAGGCTAGGTCGATTTTAGCCAAAATCACACTTTAATCCCCCAACTCTGTCCTCTCATTTCCCATGGAGGACAGACAAATCCTTGTTTACCCTTAACCCTCATCTGTCACAAAATTAAGCCTTCAAAAGAACCTCTGGCACTGATTAAAATACTCATATCATGCCTTTTTACCCTCAGGATATCCTTACAGATGTCTCTCCTTCACACTGTAGCAGATGCGTGTGTGATGACTGTGCTATTAGTGCAGATGTTTATTTATTTATTTATTTATTTTTAAATAATTTGTTATTTCTCATGCATGAGATATAAACACTGGCAGACCAGGCTGGAATATGACAGCTTTACATCCCGGTTTGGATGTGATAATCTAATCCTCAGAAAGACTCTTTCTCCAAAATGCTGATCTCTTTTCCAAATTAGACACATGGCCACATACTTCAAGCAAGCAATGACTACATTTAACACATCATGGGAAATCATGTATAGATAAACACTTTAAAAAATATAAATTCATAAAATATTTAGTCTTTGCAAACCAAATTTTTGTGTATTTTACAACAACAGAAGGGGAAAAAAACGGTTTGATAAAATCTTTTGCTCAAAGAAGGAAAAAAAATCTTGGGTAAATTAATTGTTCACTTCCTACCAAGGGGTAAAACATTTAGTGCATGCAATTGCAAAATTCCATTTAAGCATTGGTGTAACATCCAGAGTTCTGCAAGTGAAACCATTACTTCCAGCTAGTTAACGCATAATTATGACACAACGTTGTGGTTAGAAAGTAGTCAGTGTGCTGGCCTGAACGAGGGGTGGAAACACCTTAAAGCAAAATAGTAATAGAAAAATGTACACCTATACACCAAATGAAAAAATACAGCAAATGAAAATCAGCTGATAGTTTTCTCAGATTTAGCCAATTTTTCAGTATGTATTATCTTTATGATAGAATGTACTACATTAAAAGTATGAGCATCATTTAACAGAACGCTAACTTAAATGCCCAATGTATTCAATTCAATTCAATTTTATTTATATAGCCCAAATTCACAACAAGGTCCATCAACATTAAAAACAAAAGCTAAACATACTTTTTAAAAGTTACATTTGTTATTAAATAATAAATCTAAACTTGAAATCTAAATATTTGGAAAATAGGCTAATTTGGCCACGCCGAGACGGCTGTACCTCAAGACGCTATACAGCCATTGATTTGCTATTTGTCTAAACTAGGGTTAACACAAACATAACTGTATTTTACTCTCTGGAATTCCAGTAAAAAGGCATCAATTGTCAGGACTCAAGCTTCTGTTTCCCCCTCCGACCATCAGAGGGAGCTATCTCCCCCACCTTCCACCAGCTGTTCTGCTCTCAGCAATCACCACACATGTATTTCATCAGGCTTTTCTCTGTGTAACATCTTGTTTTGTCTTTGCTGACAGTCTGGGCTTTACAACTCTGTTTTCTTTAGTGTATGTTGACCTTTGCCTGTCGCTCTGCTTTGTCCTTGCCTACTTTGTTTGCCGTTCAACTATTAAAGCTCCTTGACCATCCTTTTGAAACTGCTTGAATGCAAGTCGACGCAACCAGTGTGAAAACAGTTTTTCAGACAAAACGTACAAAACCCGTGGTCATAAACCGCGCGTTGAAAGTTAAACTAGTTGGCAGTGCCAACTATTTGAAATTTGATTATGAAGGAGAAATTATAGTTTGTGCCTGGAAAGAATTCTATGACAGCAAGTCTTTCATATATCAGAATAGAGCTGTGAAAGAAAAAGTCTAGAGAAAGATTCAGGAGAATTGCACCACTTCAACATGTTGCACCAAGCCTCTTCCATCTGTAAGTACTTGCGCTAATATCGCATAACCACAGTCCAGTGTAATCACCATATCCCAAAAGTGCGTTCAAGGACCCGCATTTTTGAACACGTGTCAAATTCCCGGTGTCTACGTAGCATTATGAGATTGTTGTGGTGAAACGTTAACTGAGCCAAAAATTGAACCTCTCAATTTACCGGTCGACCTTTGTTTCAGTACTCACCCATGGTCACAAGGTCTGGGTCATGACCTAAAGAATGAGTTCCAGGTTACAAGCAGCCGAAATGAGCTTTCTCCATAGGGTGGCTGGGCGCTCAGCCACGAGTAGAGGAGCTTCTCCTTCACATTGAGAGGAGTCATTTGAGGTGGCGAGGATATCTGGTTTGAATTGCTCCTGGAGAAGTCCCACTGGACTGAGACACTGGGGAAAACCAACACCTGAGTCTCGGTTGGCCTTTGAACGCCTCAGGATTTCACTAGAGGAACTGGAAAAAGTGGCTGAGGAGAGGGTAATTTTCCATGACTCCCTTTCTAGTTTTATTTGCTTGAAGAGAGCTGGTCTCTTTAAAGACTAGTTTAATAGCAGGGGCCAAACTAGAATATTTTCTGAAAGTTTAGAATTAGCATTTGGATCTAAAATGTAACATTACATTTAGCATTTAGCCTAAATATTGTTTATTTTACTTTTATACTACACAATTAAATCAGCTTTTAAATGAAACCGCATATTTGTTTGCATTAGTAAAATTCTGCAAATATATAAATTGTTGGCTAAATCTGACAAAGTCTCAGGTGATTTTTATTTGCTGAATTTTTACATTCCTCTCACAGGAAAAGTAGGAATTCAGGGCATGCCTGCAGAGTGTTGACAGATAAAATGAGATATTTTACATTGTTTGTCTAACAAAGTGACTAGGATGCCGGCTCAACAGTGTGAAGTCTCACATGCAGTCAGATTTACATAAATTCCCTGTAAACGGCAGCTGTGGTTTTCTATGCTGCCACCAGATAAAGAAGGCAGTTTTCAAGCCTTGTTTTGGTTTTAGGAAATCTGATCATTACCTTACAGCCAAAAACTGCTATTATAAGAAAAACGGAATTAACTGAGAAGTCAAAGTTAAACCAAGTTAAACATTTTTTTGTATTTAAAAATATATTCAGAATATTTTTTACTCAATTTATTTCTGTCATAGATTGCTGGTGGCACTGAAATGTTCAACGGGGCACTAAAATGTTTTACATTAGAATTTTTCTTAAGTTTTTCCTAAATGTTGGTTATTTTTTTGAGTTTTTTAATAAAACTACTGTCTTAGCATTCTTCTGGCATTCAACAGCTGTACAGTTTACATTATTTGACACAAATCATGTTGTTTGATTAATGTCTAAAGCACTCCCGCCATCTGTGGCGCATTCAAGAGTGTACTAAATGGGCATTTTTGAACGCACTGTTCACACTGGACGGTCGCTTCCCGATTCTGGCAAATGTCCGCCACCTACAGTTGAAGAGGCTCGGTGTGAAATGTTAGAGTGGTGCCAATCTTGGGAATCTTGCTCCAGACTTTTTGTTTCAATTCCGATATATGAAAGACTTGATGTCATAAAATTCCAGACCTACAAGAACCACAATTGTTAATTACTCTGTCATGATCAATTTACAAACAGTTGGCATTTCCATGAAGTAAAAGGGATGCCATCTCTTCCTCACTACCTCATTGGTCAAAGTTCAATTGGTTCATTTATCAACGCATTTTTAATGGCTGCGCGTTTGGTACTTAGAGTTCAAAGACGGACTTGAAAACCTGCGTAGTGACGCATGAATGCAAGACTTTTGAATTCAGAAGCCCGAAACACAAGTTAAGATAGACTTTTCATTGTAAGTGGTCGTTAAGAGCCCGATGTGAAGCTAGCATTAGTCTTTCTTTCAATAAAGAACCCTCTCCAAAGAGGACCTAAGATCTGAAACATAATTCAAATTCCAGTCATTTTTTTTTCTGTAGTAAGTAAAACTGTACTTACAGATTAAAGGTCATATACAATGCTTTTCTAAGCCCTTCAGAGTAAACTATATATGCTATAAATTACCTTTCAACACATTAAAGAACATTTTTAATGAAATATGAGTTCTTTTCGCAGCTCATTTTCCTAGACAGAAGTAAGATGACTCAATTTCTGAGGCACCACCTTTCTCTCTGTGTGGGTGCCGCCCATTTCATGACGTCAACCTAGAGCCGGCCTCGTTTCACCCACGAAAACAATATCTTCAATTTTTTAAAGGTGGATGTGCACATCGTGCAAATAAAAGGAAAAGATGTTGCTGATTACTGCAAGCTTTGTGGAGAAAGTGGGTGTGTGTGTCAGCCTAGGGGCGGAGCTGGCAGTGCAGACTCTTCCGGATGTTCCTCACTGTCGTACATCAAAGAAAACCCGCTCCTTTTTGTGGATTGGGAAAAGGAGCTTAAAATCTCAAAAAGTTCATTTTGCATGGTACAGGCCTTTCAAAATAAATACAGTGCCTTTTAAAACAATTTTCTTTTTCACTTAAGACAACAATATTAGATGTTAAAGTCAGTGCCTTTCAAAGAGTAACTTATCTTTTTAATCTCTTGATCCATATTAATGCAAATATGCATTAAATCACTTGCAGCATCAACCTGAAATTTAAACATCAAGAGGATAAATAAATTCCTCATTAGCTCCTTGGTGCCTAAATGTTGCTTGAAACTTTAACATACAATCATTGCTTTAAAACTCCTTGTATTGAATGCTGTAGATCTTTAAGAGTTACCAAAACAATTTTAAATACACAACATAGTCATAATAATTACATAATAAAGTATGTATATACTATGCTATAGTCTATTTCCACGCTCCACAAAACTTGGCAGTGATCACAACTGATGCAAAGCACCATGAATGTGGTGTATAATGATCAAAGAAAATGAGCATGAAGTGTAAAACTTATGCAAACATGAGGCAATGCTATTAAACCCATTTAGCCCCAAACAAGCATGTACCATGTGATCCAGTGAAACCTTCGTTCAGCTGTGCTGCATCTTCTGTGGTGCATAATCTCCTCATACACTACCAGTTCAAAACACAATGCTGTGTGGTGAACTCCTTCTTGATTTAGTCTGAATTGTTTTATGTTTTGTGTTCAGGTTTGCCTAATAGTTTGGCTTTGTTCCTGTTTGGAAATCTTCCAGGTTGAAATCAGTAATCGATATATATATATATTTTTTTTTTATCAGTCAGTGTTAAAACTGTGGTTCATCACCCTTTTTTTGTACATATATTGTTTTATTCTATTCACGTTTTGTTATTATCTATGGAGACTTGATGTATGCTCCATAGACACATCAGTGCACAAAATTAGTATTTTGTGCACACAAGAGAGCATTATGTGCACACAAATTAGCATTTTCTTTGCACAAGTTAGCATTTTGTGCGTACAACATCCTAGCTTGTGGGAACTGACTGAAAGATACACTGCAAAAACTGAATCTTAAGAAAGTCAAGTCAAAAGATTCTTGTCTCAAAAAATGATTTGTTGTTTTTTTGTCTTGCAAGAAAAATAATCTTATTAAGAAAATGTTTCAATAGAAAACTAATCCTAGTTTGGCAATACGTGTCTTAATGTCTATAGAATGTTTTTCTCAAAATAAGAATTCTCATTGAGACCCAATTTTAAACCCCAACGGCAGATTTTTTTATAATGCATTGTCATAAATACAACTGCCACGCCACGATGGGTAGTCATCAGAAAAATCTTCAAGATTAGCTGCCACGCTCATTTTTTTTTTTTTCTTTTGAAAAATTGTTGGCATAGTCAAGAATGCAGACATTTGCAGTCAGGTGGGGATGACGTCAATACTCATTTGGGCGGCTACATGGTGGTGGTAGCCGGATCACTGGCCAGCAGCAGCATTGATTGAACGATGTGTAAATGTCTCTGGACAGCTGCCGTCCATACCAAGTGCCACCGGCCGCTAGGTGGGGTTAAAGAATCTGTCTCAATAATGTTGGAGCAGCACTCTGCATTGCTCCCCTCCCAAAAACCTCTTCTTGTTCGCCCTTCATGTGCACGTTCTCTACGATGAGTAGTGCAGCAAGCACAATGTTCTGTCTTGTTTGCATTCTTCTTAGCATCAACCGCAATTTATAAATACAGTCTGTGTATGTAAAGTCTGTGAGTCGCTGTGGTGCAATCAATGCCATGATGAGTAATGTGAAGCATCAATGCCATCTCTCCATTTGGACCCATGGTGGTCGGGTTCACCAGATTGTCATTTGGTCTTCGCTGGACCCCCAGCCCATGTCAACAGCCCTCATTGTGTGCCAGTGCTGCTACCGTACGATTTCTAACAATCGGATGGTGGCATTGGGAGGCCAGCACAAGGGAAGGAGTGTGACTGGTGGGTGGGAGTCTGAAATCGGCCAGTCAGAGTTTGGGGACCGTGGAGACCCTCCTGTCACTCAATTATGGCGTCGCTGCCTTCCTGCCACCCGCCTGTCACTGGACTGCCACCACGCTCCCTCCAAACGTGCCGGAGCTGAACCAATGACTGTTGTCAAAAAATTGACCAGTTGCCGTAAAATTGTATGTTTTTCTTAAAACCTCTGAGGCCACCGCGTGGCGTATGAAAATGTGACTGCTGCCTCCCCGTGTGGCCACATGCTGAATTTGCAGAAAAACTTGCATTTAGGTTGTAGTACGGTGGCATTTGGGGCTATGCAACCATAATCTTAAACAACTTTTTTTATTTGAAGACTGTTTCTGCACTGTAGGTTTTAAACTGAGTGTTGATGTTTAGTGGAAACAAACCTTTCAGTGAGTTGGGCAACAGCTGGATGTTAAAAGAGTTCATACAAAGGAGCTTAAATATTAGGTAAAAATCTGTGAAAACACAGGAAAGCTGGGAAGCAGTCTTATTTAGGTTATGGAAGATCATCCATGTCTGAGTCCAAGCCACAGCCCGAAGAAGAAGGAAGCTATAGACAGACGGTGTTTTCGTGAGGGGAGGGATGGGTACTGGGACTGCGGGTGCAGAGCAGAGAACATTCCAGGAAACTCAGAGGCATAATCTTCTTATCCATGGCAGATTGGTTCAATGTGTGATGAGCACATTCATGTGCATGTATTTGTGGAGAGGAGAGAGTGCAAGAGGTTCAGAGGTTACACGCACACACACGCAAGCGCGCGCGCACACACAAACACACACACACACACTGTCCCCATCATACACGCCCCCCAAAGACATAAACGGCTTCTAGCCTGTTCCATAGCAACGGTGTCCCGCTTCATTAGTTGCCGTTTTGCGTCCGGACCGGACATAACAGCGGTTTCCAACTACAGTCTGAAGCCTGAGGCTAAGAGGTAACACGCTGACAGCAAAATCAGCGCACAAAAAGCACCTTAATAAGTCATGTGATCTCAGTTGGTGGTGTCCTGAGTTGATGTCACTGAGGTTCACATTCTCCAACTGTTTCACAACTTCACTTCCTCCCCTTTAGTTCTGTTGGGTGGCATTTCATGATACAGCAAAAAAAAAAAACCTGCAAGTCCAACCTCTGTATTGGTTTCAGTTATGACCCTGACTAGGAGGCACGACGGGTGCTTTCACACCAGAGATTCCTGTGAGAAAGAGCATTTGGATGGTGAAAAAGCATGAGAGGAGGGGGTAGGGTGATGTGGACAAGATTCTGCTGATTGTTGGAAACTATACCCTCTAATTTCAACTGCAACTCCATAAGACAAAGGCCTCGGGGAGAGAGTGGGATAAGAAAGTATTTCACAGAGTGATAAGACAAAAACAAGAGAGCAAGAGGCAAGGATGAAAGAGAAAGGGAGGATGGACACAGGAGGATAAAACACTAGAATGAGGTTTGGTCTAAATCCAGACAGAGAATGAAAGAAGACGATGGAAAATGGAAGGGGTTGCCACTGACCAAATGCCACTGTTATTGCTCGTCATGTCCTTTTCTTCGACCAACTTGATCTCTCATGGACTCACACACCTCAGTTTTTCCACGCAATGCATGCACACTCTTAATCTTAACATCTTAGTAAACCACCATTTGCCCTCCTGGTCCATGTGTATCCTCTCACCTCTCTTTTCGATCCCAGTTTCCCCTCTCCCCCTTGATAGTCTTACTCACAGACCGTGACTATCTCTCACAGTCAGAGGCGCTGTGGATTAGAGAGAAAACCAAAAGCAATCAGCCAGCGCCTCCTGCTGTAGAGGCAATGAAACTCGGCTCTGCTGCATCCTTGAAAACCAAAGCAAGGACATTTCTAGAATCAATAATTGGCTCATACCTTTGTTTCCCCCCATTGCTTTTACAATCCAATGCCTGTGCATGTCTAGCATCCAAAGAGTCCAAACATAAAAAAGAGGGGGACAAGAAGGAAAGAACTATCCGAAATGTCATCAAATTCTTTAAACCTTTTTTTTGTTTAAGATAATTTTTAATAAAAAGATAAGATGGACTCACTCAAAGGAACTGGTGTTACCTAATGCTGAATATGACCAACATTTACAACGATACTGTCACTGTTCTATTTGGACATGCACTTTATTAAGTGTAACTGTATGTTATTGCATTTATTAAAGTGCCTTCAGAACAATACTTGTGTAACAGAACGGACAATTAGGAAGCAGTGTAACAAAACCTAATCCCTTCTGATTTATGCAAAGAGAAAATAAATTTGTTTAAAGAAAAAAAAAGAAATATGGTCTAAAGCTCAGTGTGGATAATATTGTAAGATGATTACAGTATCCATTTCACTCAGAATGGTTTTCACTATATGCATAAAGTCACTTGCAATTTTTGACACACTTATGAAACTAGGGCACGGAAACATATTGTACTCTCTGCATTTCACAGTTCTGAATGTTCAAGTCATTCTCCTCAGAGCTAGATAGTCAGCTCCCGGTGTTTCCCAGCAGGGCCAATGCTGAGAACCTTCCCTCTAATGTTTAAAAGGCTCTGAGACCTGAGGACTGGTCTTTAGAGCTATATCATTTTGAAATGTGTCACATATTCTCTGGAAAGCTTGAATATTCTCTGAGATTGTCGTTGATTTTCTGGTGCTCCTTTTGTTTCATTGCAGTGTTGTTCTTGGGGCGCTCTGTTATTCGTCGGGATAAGTTGAAGTGAATAGCATAAGCTGGTACAAAAGTAATTCAGCGTGGGGAGAGTGTTTTAGGGGAATCAGAGAATGAGAGACTGAGAGGGGCCTTGGCAAAGCTACAGTGTTTCACTGCAGAGATTTTAAATCCTTTAACATGATTTCCCTCATCCTATTAAATGCGTACTTACAGAGAGGCAGTCAGTGAAAGTGCTCCATACAGGAGTGAGGAGGACTGCATGAGAAGGAGTGAAAGTAAGAGGACGAGAGATTTAATGGATGTTAAATGTGAGACAGAACATGTTATATGTGTCCTATCAGTCTGTTGAATCAAGCATTTTTCTCCTGCCAAAATAATATTCCATGCTCTAGACAGCAGACAGAAAGGCAGGCAGGCATATGAATGTATGCATCCATCATGCATCCATCATGTATGAATGTATGCATCCATCATACATTCATCATACATGAATGTATGCATCCATCATGCAGCCATCATGTATGTAAGTCTGCATCCATCATGTATGAATGTATGCATCCATCATGTATGAATGTATGCATCCATCATGTATGAATATATGCATCCATCATACATTCATCATACATGAATGTATGCATCCATCATGCAGCCATCATGTATGTAAGTCTGCATCCATCATGTATGAATGTATGCATCCATCATGTATGAATGTATGCATCCATCATGTATGAATGTATGCATCCATCATGCATTTATCATGTTTGTATGTATGCATCCATCATGCATCAATCATGTATGCATCCATCATGCATCCATCATGAATGAATGTCTGCATCCATCATGCATCCCTCATGTATGAATGTCTGCATCCATCATGCATCCCTCATGTATGAATGTATACATCCATCATGCACCCATCCTGTATGTACGTAAGCATCCATCCAGCATGTATAAATGCAGGCATCCATGTATGTATAAATGCGTATGGAATCATCATCCATCCATCCATCCATCCATCCATCCATCCATTTCTTGGATCGTTCTATATAATCTCATGGCTGCCTTGTGTGCTGGATCCTGGTTGGTCCTTGTTTGCCATTTGCTCGGCCTCCAGTTGTCACACTTGTCCTTGATGGGGATGTTGACCATTGCCTATACCAGGGTCCTCTGGTCAACCCTGCTGGACCTCCCACAGGGTCGACCAGAGGAATACCCCTGTACACCCCTGAGGTTTCTTCTTTTTTTCCGGAGTTTTTCCTTACGGAGGGTCTAAGCAAGGGCAGGGATGCCCAGTTTAGTTTAGTCTGTTTAGTTAGTAGAATTCTATTGAATTCTATGTATTCATGGTCCTTTTGATTTTCTGTTTACTTTACCAGATGACCTTCACCACCAGTTCCTGACAGAACGACTTGACCACTATAGACTCAGCAGGAAAATTTCTGCTGCTGTGGCTCTCTCGTCACTGCAGTTCATGCCATGCCACGTCGTGGCAGTAAAGACGAAGCATTTTCTTGCAGCATTGTCCTGTCCCAGAGAAGGATCAATGAGGCAGCTCCCCTTTATGTTCCCTGTCTCTGAGGATGTTTGCTGTTTAACCCTCATTGTCATGTTTTGTGTCCCAAAATACGACTACTGAGCCTGCTCCCCTTTATGTTTCCTGTCTCTGATGATGGTCGCTGTTCATTCCCCTTTGTCATGTCTCCTCTTCCAGATGAGAGTCAACGAGACTGCTCCTCTTCATCTTCCCTGTCTCTAAGGATGGTCGCCATTCAACCCTCTTGGTCATGTTTCCTGTCCCAAAATATGACCACCTGTTTCCACCACATTGTTCCCTGCCTCTGAGGATGCTTGCCATCATTCCCCTTTGTCATGTTTCCTTGTCCCAGAGGAGGGTCAATTGGACTGCTCCCCTTTATTTGTCCTTTGGGAGAGTCATTGGGACTGCTCCTCTTCCTGCCTGTTCATGGGGAAGAACTTGTCATGACGTCGCAGACGTAGCAGACCCAGATGCTGGAACCCGGAAGTAACTCGCAGCAAGGAAATGCTTGAAATTGGTTTATTTTACCAGAGTGGAATAAGGTTACTTGTTGACTGTGATAATAAGTTCCTTCGAGAAGTGAATCTGAAGTCCTTAGAGCTGATGTCGCCGAAGACAGCGGAGCCAGAGAGAGGATACGCGAGGACACGTCGGACCGTGGAACCCGAGGGAGCGAGGCGTAGGCGCTGTGGACAGCGTGACCAGCTTGAGGCGAGGCGTGGATGGCGTGACCAGCTTGAGGCGAGACTTGGACGCCGAGGACGGCGTGACCAGCTTGAGGCGAGGCGTGGACGCCGAGGACGGCGTAATCAGCGTGGAGCGAGGAACCAGCGTGACCAATGGATGAAACCTTAAGATGAGTACAAGACGAGGTAAGTAGCAAGAACTTGATAACTAGAGCGAAGACTGAGGCCGCATTTACACTGCATGGTTCAAGTGACCCAATTCCGATTTTTTCCTCTCATGTGGCACAGATCGGATATGACCGGTGACCGTGTAAGCAGGACAAAAGCGCATGGATTCCTTTTTTCTCAGATCGGATACAGGCCTCACTCATATGTGGAAATAAATCGGAAATGAATCGGATACGTGCATTTGCGTGTGCCATGTAAGCAGACAAATCGGATATTCCCCAGTAAATACGAGTCGTACGTCAGTGACATCAACTCAGGAAATCACCAACTGAGATCACATGACTTATTAAGGTGCTTTTGTGTGCTGATTTTGCTGTCAGAGTGTTACCTTTTAGCCTCAGCCTTCAGACCGTAGTCGGAAACCACTGTTATTCCCGGGACGCAAACGGTAACTAATGAAGCGGAACACCCTTGCTCTGGAACAGGCTAGAAGCTGTTTATTTCTTTGCGGAGTGTGGGCGTGTATGTGATGGCGACCGCACGTGCTGTGTGTGTGTGTGTGTGTGAGTGTGTGTGTGTAAGGAGAGGAGAGGGGCGGGGGGTGAGCGCGGACCGGGAGAGTGTCGGAGAAGCGCAATAAAAAGAAGGTGTCTCCCCAAAACATTGTTTTGGAGTCTTTCTTAACCCACTCTGTGCAGAAACTGCCTTCGGCCCTTGAGAAAATCTCCCGTGCGTTTCTAACCATGGTCGGAAAAAGAGAAGTCATCGCGCAGGAAAGGTTCAACACTTGGATCAAACTGTTAGTACAGCACAGTGTCTGCAAACACTTCCTCATTCAAAACTCAGAGAGAGCACATAAGACGGCCGAGCAGCCCTCCTATTTACTTCCCCGTACATCCCCTCAGGAGCGCCCAAGGCAACGCCTCCTTCCGTCGCTGGGTTGCCTCCATGACAACCGCAGTCACAAAAGTCTGAAGGAGGTCCGAGGAAGGCGGAAATACTGCTACGTAGTCCTCAGAACGTCTACGTTTGATAGTTTCAGCATTGTATAGTGTAAATGCAAAAATCGGATACGGGTCACTTTCAAAAGACGATGTAAGCAGGTCGTCAAAAAAATCGTATATAGTCAGAAAATCGGATATGGGCATCAAGTCCTGCAGTGTAAATGCGGCCTAAAAGACCAGGCATAAGCACTGGAGTGAGTATAACAAACTGGCTCTGGATACTGGTGAGAAGCTCCCTTATGGCCGCCTTTCCGCGGACCTCCTTCAGACTTTTGTGATTGCGGTTGTCATGGAGGCAAGGCGGCGACGGAAGGAGGCGTGGCCTTGGGCGCTTCTGATGCACGGGGGAGGAAAAGAAGGGGGGCTGCTCGGCTTTCTCTGAGTTTTGAATGAGGAAGTGTTTGCAGACGTTGTGCTGTCCGAACAGTGTGATCCAAGTGTTGAACCTTTCCAGCTCGATGACTTCTCTTTTCCGACCGTGGTCAGAAACGCACGGGAGATGTCCTCGGGGTTCTCTTTTCCGTTCTGAAACCTCAGCCTCCAGAGTGGGTTAAGAAAGACTCCAAAACATTTGGGCGATACACCTTATTTTTAATTTTCGGTTCTCCGACAGTCCCCCGCTCCGCGCTCACACCCGCTTTCCTCTCCTTAAGTTACACGCACACACACGCAAGCGCGCGCGCACACACAAACACACACACACACACTGTCCCCATCATACACGCCCCCCAAAGACATAAACGGCTTCTAGCCTGTTCCATAGCAACGGTGTCCCGCTTCATTAGTTGCCGTTTTGCGTCCGGACCGGACATAACAGCGGTTTCCAACTACAGTCTGAAGCCTGAGGCTAAGAGGTAACACGCTGACAGCAAAATCAGCGCACAAAAAGCACCTTAATAAGTCATGTGATCTCAGTTGGTGGTGTCCTGAGTTGATGTCACTGACATACGACTGGCATTTAATGGGGAATATCCGGATCTGTCTGCTTACATGGCACACGCAAATGCAGGTATCCGATTCGTTTCCAATTTATTTCCACATATGAGAGAGGCCTGTATCCGATCTGAGAAAAACGGAATCCATGCGCTTCTGTCCTGCTTACATGCTCACCGATTATATCCGATCTGTGCCACGTGAGACGAAAAAATCGGAATTGGGTCACTTGAACCACGCAGTGTAAAGGCGGCCTATGAAGACCGGCAGGATGATGAGGGTCAGCTGGTTCCAATCAGCAGAGTGGTGAGAGCTGTGGGAGGGGGAGGTGAACTGACAGGCACCGTGACAGAACTTCCTGATGCACTGTAACTTGTTGCATTGTACCAAGTCCTTAACTCTGGTTTAGTGTTATAGTGCAGCTTTGTGTTTATTGCTTTGCCATAGTTTAGTGTACCAACATCAGGGAGTGACACATAAAATAGCAACTGGAGAAAAATGAGCAACTCACCATGACAGGTGACAATGTTTTATGACTAGAATTTAAAGTTGACAATATTATAAATTAACACTTACTAAAAACAAACAAAAAAAGCCTTGATGCCTTAATACTGAACAAGAAAAAGACCAAGCAAACCATGGATTTGTGTCGGATAAGTTTTTCAAATTAAAGACCAGACAGTTGAAGTGTCCCATTTCACCATGTCTAACCCTACATTGTCTCCTTTAATAACTTTCACAATCAGTGGTGTAAATTTAACCAGACATAACTATATTTTGACCCAAATGTGCAGTTTAATACTTTGCCAACTACTAACATTCTCAGGAGAAAAAGCCCATTCCTTGCTCTGACTTACAAAGGTGCATTATCCATAAAGATTTCCCCCTACACAGTAAATGTTTTGCATATACTACAGAAGTATAGGGTCCCTGATATAGATAGCAACCATGTGCATTTGCGTACATTCCATCTTCATGTTTAGTAACCATTTACTGACCATTTTGCATTCCAACAAATGTGTTTATAGTTTCTGTTTTCATACAGAACATTTCATACAGATAACTGATCAGACACAGACAGCATCATTTTCTGTCTGGGGCGATAATACCAGGTAAAAATATCAGTCTTGGGTCTGCAAGTCTAGATAAAATAATTCCATCTCGATGTATTATTCTAAGACATTTAAAAAAGGAGGTGGATCCTAATATTATCTTGTGATTTATTGATTTTCCAAAATGTTTCTGTTACTAAAGACTTACGTCTGTGGCTAAGAAGACAGTCTTTTAGGTAAACGTTAATTGGAGTTTTTATAGTTAATCTTGTGGTTTTACGTTTTAACTTTACTTTTTTTGACATTATAAAGGTAAAAAAATTTGTCTTTTCAGCAAAAATGCTGCAAAAATAAACAGTGGTTTTTACTTTGTACTCAAACACAAAGAAAATTTCACCTTTATAATACGAATTTATGCAGAAAGCAAAACCTAAAATATCACTCTATTGTTTATGTAGAGAAATAAAATGTATAAGAACTCCATCTGCTCCTGATTCAATGCCATCTGAATATAGAGAAATATTCCTAAATAAATATTTTTTTAAATTATTTTATACATGTCCTGTATTATGAGAAAAATGCTACAACAATGTGTTAAAAACACCAAAAAAGTGATTTTCATTGGAATGGCCATTTATGAAAAGGAATGTATAATTCTCAGTGTACTTGCTATTACACTAGAAATGAAAAGTTTACTTTTTACACAAAACACCAACATTTTATCAACAGGAAATAGACTTCCCGTCTAATGCTTTTGCCTGAAAAACAACCAAATTGCACTTCAGTGACGTAATGTGGTGTTTGGTCAAAAAGGGAGGCTTTTATTAAATAAAAATGAGTGAATCTGTCAGAGCAAAAAAAGAAAAGAAAAAAAAACTGATTAGAAAAATTGAGTCAAAATGTCAAAAAATATAATGTAGTTGAAGTGTCTTCAAGTGTCAAGTGTCTGTCATGTTTTTGATTCGATTTCTCTTTTTAGAACCTAAATTATTTTTACAGTATATTGTCAAAAAGGTAAATCTTTAACATGTAGAAGCTTTGGTTAAGGTTTCCATAAATATTGATAGGAATTGATTCCAATTTCTTTCATTCTGCTTGTTTCTGTTTCTATCTCTCTCATCACTTTATTCATTTTCTTGGATCTCCTCCATCAGCACTTCTTCTATCATGATTAAAATTACAGACTATTGTAAAATCCATACTCTCTTCATTTACCTGCAAGATAAGATTGATCCACACCATTCCACAAAGATTGCATGCATTTTTATAGCTGGATTTGAAATTGAAATTAAAGTCGATAAGAATGGAGATTGTGAGGTCTCTGAGAACTGATTGATGCTTCTATAGCAGCTTGTTTAGTCCATAGAAATGCAGCAACAACATATATCCAGCAGAGTGAGCTATTTTCCAACAACTCGGCATACACAATGGTTTGGAAACGGAGCTGCAGCACACAAAAAACAATGTGGTGATCGCACCATAGTCAGATTTTTGTTGCGACTTTCTCATATATCGATATCATTCTCACATAATACTGCTAAAATCCAGATCATCCTGTTTCTGAGATTTTATGACATATTTCTCATCAGGTTGATCCCTAATGCTGCCATCAGAGTTCTTACTGTTTCCTATTTTGGGTTTCTAAATGATGTTATTTAGGGATGGCCGTTGGAAAGACGTATGGGAAGAGCGGTCACCCTTTAACCGAAAGATTGCAGGTTTGACCCTTTGGGCAGGACACTGAACCCTGCATTGCTCCCAGTGGCCTGGTTAGCAGCTTGAATGTTCAGATCTCCAACCATCAGTGTGCGAATGTATGTGTGCAAATGAGAGTGTGACTGTGAAGTACTTTAGGCCTTGAAGAAGGTAAGAAAGCACTATGCTGTGTAAGTACATGTCATTTACAATTTTCAAAAGGCCATTGACAAAATACCAATTGGTTTTTCTTGCATTCTTGAGCAGCACCTAGTCGTGGCCTTGTGTTTCGGCATTTCAAGTTCATTACAAACTTCAACATAAAAACTGTGGCTCAAAAACAGCTACTTGCGACTCTGCCTTCTGCTTGTCGTTATAAGAGGACGTGGCATCTACTCAAACAACCTTAGTTTTTGTTGCGCATACTGCATGGATGAATGTTGGTCATACGTGAATATATGTAGAAAAAGAGAAAAAAGTTGTCGTATTTAGGTGAAATTTTCACAGATGAATGAAACCGCGTAAGACGTATGAATAAACCACATAAAGAACACGTAAAACAAAGCAGGACATGAACCATGCGTGATTATTGCGCTGTTTATGTGCAATTCCTCAGTGAAATGTGCATCAATTGCAAAATTTTATCATGATATGTGCGATTGATATGCAATATAAAAGTTAAACATCGGTGGTACATGCGTGAAAAGGCTGTTACAGATACGTGGAAAGGTCGAGGAAAGCCACAACTCAGTGTATGCATCCTGCAAAAATCATGCACAATTGCATAAGATGTATATAATGATAACGTACAAACAACGTCAATTTAGCATAAACTGTGTAATTCTCAACTAACCAAAAATTTAGAATAGCTGAAAACCGAATTCAGGTAAACCTGTCAGCAAAAACCTTCAACGGACGTCGAGGAATGACAAACGCAAAAAACACTTCAGACAGACAACTCATGCAGTAAAGAAGATTTATTCCATATTTCTTCTAGTTTGGCATAAGGCTCCGTTCAGATACATAAAACAAAGATCTCCATAGAAAACTTTGGATATTAAACTACCCCTCACAGGTGGAAGCCTGAGAGGAGGGTGGGGTGACGAATGCAGAGCTCGCGGAAATGGAAGAAGAGGATTGGACCGCACCTAGAACTTAAGTAGGACGCTGAACAGGTGAGTTGATTAGACTGAAACGCCCGCAGGGAGGAGTAACCCGGTAAACGCACTGCTCGAGTTGCCTGCCTGAAATGCTCCCAAGGTCGTTCACTTATGAATTACATATGTCACACATGGAAAGACTGACATTTCCGACATGGAAAATGCGTAAAATGTTCATAGTGTGACATGGCTTTAACAAGCAAACATCTGAATGCAAGTCAGTTCAGCATTTATTTCAGCTAACAGAATGCTCATGGTTCGCCCACGGAAGTCTCAATCTCGTGCTGCAATCCTGGAAAAAAATAACACACTGCCTCCCACTCATTGAGATTTTTTCAGACATCCAGTCTGGTCAGACTCTTCTTTGTTGTTGCTCCCAGTGATAGTCAGCAAGCGCATCATGCTTCTGCAGCTGTTGTGCTGAAAACCTTGACGCCTATTCTTAGTTCATGTTATGTCAGTGCTAACTTTAACAAGATTTCTCAGCGCTCCCATCCTCAGGACAACCTTTAGGAACAGGTTTGTTTTCTACAGCGAGAACTTATAACTTTCCTTCCATCGCTTGAAAGCTTTTCTGACATGAAGGCTAAAAACAAGCTGCTTTCTTTGATCAGTTTGACCAAATGTATTTTCTTTGACTGGAGTTACACCTTTATTCTTCATTGCAAAGCAGTATTCTTTAGACAACTGTTTCTTTTGTTTTGCTTTTTTTTAATTATCCTGGCTGTAGTTTATAGGTGGAGCGGTCAGCCTTTACAGATCGTAAGTTTGGTGTGTTGAAGTGTCCTTGGGTGAAACACTGAACCCCATGTTGCTCCTGGGGGTAATAGGTTTGTGCCAGTGTTTGGCAGTGAAGCTGCCATCAGTATGTGACTGTAAAGCACCTTGGGTCTTCAGGGACGTTAGAAAGAGGCTGTATATGTAAACACCTTAGTGAACAGAGAAAAGCTATTTAACTTCTTCAGACCCAGTGTCCAGGTGCATCACATCACATTTTGGGTCACATTACCGCAATAGTTAATTTTGCTTAACTAGGGCCCTGTGACTACTTGTATAAAGGGTTAGTTCCACTATACTTAAGAGGTTAAAGTGACAGGATTTTCTAACAAAGCAATGTTAAATACCTTGCATTTTATGTTATTGACAAAATCAAAAATGGCAGCTCTCTCAACTCACCACGAAAAGGCCCAGTTCAAATCCCAGCTGGGATCTTTGCATGTTTTCCCTGTGCATGTGTAGGTTTTCCACTCTCCGCCTTCCTCCCACAGTCCATAAGCATGATTCATGGGTTAATTAGTGACCCTAAATTGTCGCTATACGTATAATTGGGAGTTTGTGGCCTGTTGAGGGTGTACCCCGTCTTCGCCCAACAGTGGCTAGGTAGGCTCCAGTAATCTCGTCAAGGGATTCAATGGGTTCAGAAGATGGATATAACTTCCTAAAAGAGATTTACATTTCCAAAGAAACTTAAAAATTAAAGCTTTAAAACATCTAATTAATGTTTTTAACAATGTGAAAAAATAAATAAATAAAAAACTATATGCAGGGTTTTAAATTGTCTACTAGCCAAACATTTCTCTACATAATTTATGTATTATGAATTTAAGTTAAGTTAATAAATATATGTCATGCTTGGAATATGCTACAACAATTTAATTTCCCTATGGGATTAGTAAAATTAATCTTAATCTTAATTTGAAAGCAAAACAGGTATTCCCTTTCTTTCTAAAATTTCAGTTGATAATTATTCTCTCACGAAAACTAAAAAATAATAAATAAACATGTAGCCTTATGTCAGGTTTTATATTTATGCTCATTTATATACAACTTGAACATTGTTTAAGAAATTAAAACTAACGAAAAAGAATTAACACTAAAAAGTCATGGTTGAGAGTTTGACCCCCCTGTCAGAGATGATGCCTCACTTGGCAAAGCATCTAGTGAAACTGTTTTTCTACTCGTCAAATTGAAGTTTGATCTGCATTTGGCAGGTGGGCAGGTGTTAATTTAGAGCCCTGACTACATGTTTGCTTTCTCTATTTAAGATTTCTGATTGTAGATTACTTTTTTTCACATGGAGATTAGCCACACTCCAGTTTAAGAGCACTTTCTAATGGCTAATATGGCAAATGACTGACCAATTAAAAACCTAAGAGCAGAAGAAAAGAGCAAATTAAAACAGAGTTTCAGTGCAAAGTAAATGTCACACAAGTCAGATATGTTTTTGTTCATTTCATATCATTCATAATGAAAACCTGAGAAACTGTAATTCCCCGCACAGGTTCTCTAGATCATCAACCACAAGATGGAGAAGAGAACGACTTGGAGGATCTGGGTAGATGTTTTGCACCCCAGCTCTGATCAGCTAGAGCTTCTAACCTTTGGGCTGAGATACAAGGTTCCTCCGCAAAAAGGGAACTTTTAAAAGGTATTTGATCCTAAATGTCATCGGCACAATTTTTCTTAGATTAAAGAAACTGTCAAATAAACATGTTTTTCTTTACTAAAACAGCTTTTAATGATGGTGTAAAACAAAGATCAAATCCACTCTTTTCTATTCATCTTTGTCTTGTGACACAATTTCAGAATGGCAGAGCAGAAAAGAAAATATATGTTTTCTTATGACAGGTTTACATATTTGGCCTTATTTTCAAGGATTTAAATGTGTAACACAAATCTGTCTGCATTTTGTTTTTATTTGTGACACTCAATGATCATATTTTTGTAAACGAGAAATGTTTGACATTTTTTGTTTAATTCATAGAATAGAATAGAATAGAATAGAATAGAATAGAATAGAATAGAATAGAATAGAATAGAACTTCACTGATCCCACGAGGGGGAAACTACCTTGTTACCAGGGCTCTAATAACAGATAGATAATAAATAAAAACTAAAATAACACTTTATTACTAATAAAAATGTTTTGATTTGCTGCATTAAAAACATAAAATGAGCTTACATTGACTTTAATATCCTCCTGCTGATGATCGGAATGTTCAAATGTTAACTGATGAGCACAAATGTTTGCACTTGCAAATGCAAACATCATTTTTTTTAACTAATCTATTTATTTGTTTCCATTTTCCTCCACATATCCTGTCAAACACATCTCTCCTCAAGCCCTTCTTTTCCCTGCTTAAAAAAATAGTTGTTGGTCACGCACCAAGTTTGTTTTTGTGTTTTATGAAGACTTTGTGTTTTCCAGATCTCTTTCCAGATGAAATTAGGCCTTGAGGTGGATCTAAGTCTAAAGTTAACTTCATCAGATCTCTAAACTGGCTTGGCGGGCTCCATTCAACAAAAAGATGCTTTCATTTACTCTGAACTCTCTCAGTGTATATCTCTATACTTTCCTTTTGTAACTTGGACAAATCCTCTATTGTATTAAAAAAAGGTTTGTGCTAACAAGATGAGCTTCCCCATTGATCAAACTGTGATTTTTTAACACAGGCTGTAACTGCATTTACTGATTGAATGTTCCTTTTTAGTCCCTTTCATTTTGTGTTTATGCAGAATTTTTTTTTTTATCCTTGTCCATCAAAGATGAATTAAATGTGAAATCTGTGTCAAATAAACCACATAGAATGAAAACAGAAATTAGTTTGGACGTATTTCTTTAATGTTACAGCTTTGGTCACATTAGTTTTATTTTTTCATTCTGTGTTTTGTGTACTTTTTTTTATGTGTTTGAGTGGAACCTTACTATTTTTGTGGATCTATGTGTCACTGTGTTGATTATTTTCAGGTGTGGGGTTAAGGTGGTAAAAGCAGTCTTTAAAATTACCATGTGGACGTCCAGTCCTTCAAAGGGGAGTTCTGCTGCAACCTGTCTTCAGCACCAACACTTGTCTCCACGTTGTGATGCCTGGAAATGTGCTGCTGTTCAGGTAAATGTGTGGCTTTTTGTTTACGGTGGTGTTTAGTGTTCGGGTTCTTGTTGTGTTCATTGTATTTAAAGTCATCTGGATGGATTGATAGATCTTTTTTTGTTGTTGTCACTCGTACAATGATATTTTAAAAAGTGCTTTGTGATCGATTCAATGTTCATATTATGATTTAACATGAAAAAAATTACGACGAAATAAATAAATGTGGCTATAGATAAAAAGTGCATGTCTTTAAAAAAACAGGACACACAATTAAAATAGTTAAAAACAGAAAAAAATATATAGAAGAAAACACCACAGTACAATGACCACACCAGTAAGGGTGGGCTACCATGTTGTTTTCTCCTGTTAGTATATCTAAATTTTTATTTTTTTTTTTTATTTTTCAATTATTGGACTTGTGCTTCCATTTTTGGGTAAAAAATGTGTGGATTTCCAATGTTTTGTTTGTTGCTTTGGCCTTTTTGCTTCACTTTCTTGAGTTATTGTTGTTGTTTATTCATTTGTGTTGTGGGGTTAAAGTTGGGGCAAGTCTAAGCTAGGTCCCAGAGACAGACAAAAGGGCATGACAGTAAATGAACTACTAACCATGGTCTACTACTATGATCGTTATGAATTTCTGCCTGTGACGGATCATCATGGACACCCCACAGAAATGCACTCCTGTCTGAGAGATGGATAAGCTGAGCAGTCTCATCCCACCCTGTTCATTCACCTCCACCAAATCAAAAAAATAAAAATTCAAATACTCACCCAGGCACTTACCTTACATTAGAGAAGAATGTCAAGCTTACCACTTTACTCTCTGACACAAAACACACCACATTAGATCCACAATAGATAATTATTTCCTATGGAATCACGTTTACAAACCCCTTCGGCATTGCGTGTTCAGTCGGCTTTCAATGTTCAGTCTATTTAAATACACGTTTTGGTTGTCCACATTCCAAACTGTCACGTTTTCGCGTTGCTACGCAAGTTTCTGCAACTGTTTAACTAGGTCGAACTTTGACTTTGAACTTTGTAGTGATATATGGATGTTGTCCTTTTTAATTCACAGAAGTGCCAACTGTTTGAAAATTGAGGAGGAGAGATTAATCGGTGCAGTTTGCAGAATTATTTGACATCAGGGTGTATTAAGCCTGGAAAAATAATTTGTTCTGGACCGAGTCCGCTTGATTTGGTCTGGATCGAGTCCTGAACCTTGCGATCGGTCTGAGTTAATACTGCCGTCAAGGGGATTTTCCCGTTCCAGAACAAAGCTTGTAAACAAAACCATGTGACTAAAAATCTCTTCAATCATTGGCTAGGAACTACAAAAGTGGGACAAAGCAACTAGAGGCAGAAGTTATGGAAGTCCTGCAGTTTGCAATCATTGGGATAGTTCACTAATTCTAACTTTATATTTCACTAACCAATTTTGAACGTCTGTATCAACGTGAGATACAAAACTTTTCACTGCTGCTTTGGAAGCATGCAGGGCAGTTACTGGGAAGAAGACGGCTAAGAAGGTACGGTGATAATTGTTTATGACATATAGATTGTTGGGAAAACAGGTAGAAGCAATGTGTGTGAAGTTAAAAGTTCTTGGATGAGCCTGCATTCATCCGACCATAATTCAGTGAGTTGCTGCGTCTCATAAATGTGGTGTGATTACATTGTTTATAAAAAAAAACTCTGTTAAGGAAGGTACAACATAGCAGTTAGGATGACGTCACAGCAGCGCGTGCCGTGTAATGAGACACATGATAAGCATGTAACAAGCGTTTTCAGCAG
Source organism: Oryzias curvinotus (assembly GCA_023969325.1). Lineage (NCBI taxonomy): Eukaryota > Metazoa > Chordata > Actinopteri > Beloniformes > Adrianichthyidae > Oryzias > Oryzias curvinotus. The sequence continues at coordinate 12,029,096 of CM043719.1, read as the reverse complement.
TGTTTCAAAAAAGCATTCTAACAAATAAACAGTTGGACTCTTTTTTTTATTTTTTATTTTATAAAATCGCTGCTTTATTTTTGTACACTGTTTATTTTTGTATCACATGACCACCGGCTACAGTGGCTTTGTAGGTCCAGTTTTTCTGCTCCAAGGATGGATTGTATTCAGACTGAGGAGTCTCAGAGCGAACCTAAGCTCAGTCCGATTGGAAACGAACCGAAACCACCTCCAAAGATGGGTCAGAGAGTGGTTCTTGGTTCCCAACCAGGGTCTGCTTAAATGTATTCAGACCAAATTGTCCAGTCTGAATAAAACCGAAGTCTTTTATATATCGGAATAGCGCTGTGAAAGATAAACCTGGAAAAAGATGCAGGAGATTTGCACCATTTTTGACCTTTTGCGCTAAGCCTCTTCCAACTCAAAGTATTGGACTTATGCTAAACAATTTCAAAAGAAACAGAAGAAGCCCCTCCCTGCTCATCCAGTGTGAACACCGTGGACTAAACGGACATCACATGCCCAGCATGTTTGTAACTTGAGAGAGTGAAAATAAAACTCTTTTGACAACAAAAGTTTTCATTCCAGGAAACAATGTTTCCTGTTAGACCTGTTGATCAAAACTGTTTTGTGTTATTTTTTTATTTTGTAAATCTGAAATGAGGGTTTATACTATAACTCTATTTATTTGAAAATGTAATGTTATTTTGTTGAAACAGGCAAGGAAATTTTAGCCTAAAAGGTATGTTTCAAGGAATTTAATATGCATTATTGCAGAAAAGTCTATTAGTGCGTTATGAATGTTTACACTGTCATCAAGATGGTATCTTCTAACATTTTTATCTATATTCTAATCAACTTAATTTATCTATGTTTTGCCATTTTTAGTACAGTATTCAATTTTTTTTTTATTGTTGGAATAATTAAGGTAAAACATATATTTATTTATTACATTTTCGCAGCAATCGCGTACGAATTTTTTTTTCTTATTTTTGTGCCCCCAAGTGGCCAATTCAGGTAGTAGGTAAAGTAAACACTTGTATCTCTTAAATTTACTGCCAAATAAAATGCTGTTGTACGTAAATCTTTAAAGATTTTTTTTCCCTTCATCATAGCCTGAAAAAAAAAATACAAAAACTGTCCAAAAAAGAACATTTAAATAACAGGCTGTTCCCAGCAGCAGCTGCGTCTGTGCGTCACGAACCCAACCTGTGAGATCTGAAGATCTCACACAGCTGGGCGTCCTATGAGAAGAGACCAAGCCGCACGGAGAGAGGCGTGAGCGGGAGAGCTGTTGGAGCTCACGCCATGGGCTCTTCTTCTTCTTTTTCCTTTCCTCATCCATCCCTCCATCCGTCCAAAAGGCTCCTATAGAATCCCTGCATCAGCCTTCGTTTCATTCGTGCTCCGCTCTGAAAGCATGAGGTGGAAGCGGAAGTGTGTCAGGCTGAGCCCCTCTTCTGCGCTCACAGCATCACACGCCAACTGAATCCAAGAGAGAGCAGCACGCACGCGCGTAGCGGACAGATTGGACACCTGATTCCGAGCGTCTTTGGAGCGCTCTTTTATTTTTTGGAACCCTCCACCTCCTCTCCAAGCCGGTGATTTAAAGGCCCTCACGGTACGACGCGGCAAATAACCCACCTAGGATTATCATGGACTAACGTCAAGGAGAGGACGCACCGACTGACTCCCGCCGCTGCAGCCTTTTTTATTTTTAAATTATTAATTTATTTTTTCATTTTTATTTTTTCGTTTTACGCGATCTAAAGTCAGTGGGCTGCCGCAGAAGTCAAATATCTGTGGCGAAGGAAAAAAAGAGCTGGGTGTTGTCAAAGAGGAATGAGAGGAGGAGGAGGAGAAGGGGGGGCAGTATGAGGTGTGCTTTTTTTGGAAAAGCCGGAGAAAGACGGAGACCGAGAAGGTGTACTGACGCGCGAGAGCCTGCGACGCGGTGCCCTCTTGAGAAATAACTGCGGTCCGACAAGAAATGGCCTAGTTTAGAGGAGGAAAAAAAAATCCACAGAGGACAGAGAGAAGAATCGTGTTTAGGTGGACGCATCATCATCACCATCATCATCATCACCATCATCTGTCTTCAAGGTAAGCCTCCAATGACAGATGTGTTTTTTTTTTTTTCTGCCCAGCTGTCAGGAGCGAAAAGTGTGCGCAAAATGTATGCTTTGGTGACTTCGCACTTTGCGCACGTTCCTCCTGTCTTGACGCACCGTAACCGGGGGATGAGATCCAGGCGCCACTTGGTTGCTATAGCACTGCTTTTCTTCCTCTCAGAAGCTGTCGGTTGGCCTTGCCTGTTGATAAACTGTCACGTCTCAACTTGACCCGTCTACTTTGTGCATCCGGCGTCAGCAGCCGCTGGATATGAGGGGGATTTAATTGATGCTGGCTCCTCCTTGTAAATCAGGCTGCTTTTTCTCCTCAGCAAAGCTCTAATTTCCCTGGGCTGAGGTGTAGATTACACTGATTGGGTTTTTTAAATTATTATTATCTGGCTGATTGATGACATATTAATATGTGCTGCAATATAACCAATCTAAAACGGTGTGTGACAGGCCTTGCACTGTAATCAACAAACTCAGGCTTTGGACGATGCAGTCAGGATGGTGAATTAAATGCACACTCTCTGATGATCCAGGGAAGACTCCATTGATATGCAGTGCTGGTTGGTCTGTGCTCGGTTAATGGCAGACAACAGGACCTCTGTTCTGACAGGTCACTGATGAGAAATAGTGTATTTTCATTTTTTAGGAGAGTGAATGTTTCTCCTCTTTCTCAGATGCAGCGCCTCTAGCCATGCTGGAGTGACATTTAAAAATCCATCAGAAAACTAATAAAGTGCTTTTGTTGACTTTCCCAGGATTCTGTATTACTCTAGTTGGCATGTGGCTTCCAGGCCGCCGCTATGTTTGCTCAGATGTCAAAGTACAGGTCATTTTTGAAGAATCTGACTCCATCTGCCAAAGCCAGAATGTCGTCATGCAATGACATCTGTACTGCAGGTTTCCACGTTCATTTGTAATTCAAAAGAAGACAAAAGTGATCACCAGCATTCTTTGAATGCTGCATCCTATTAAGCTGAAGCAAATGTTGGACAGAGCGCTGTGTCTGTTGGTTTCCAGAGAGGACAAAAAAAAAAGTGGATAAGTGAAGATAAATGGAAAGTAAAATAAAGAATGACTGCTTAATGGATTGGATGACAACACGAGGTGGAGAATTACAATGCAGAACAAAATGTGTCAAATGTGTCTTAATGTTTAATGACGTCGTTGGCAGACGGTGTGCGAGGAAGGCAAGTGTTCAGTGGAATCATTTTCTCATAAAAGCAGAGCTTACTTCATAGATCACCAGTTTTTTTTTCTTTTTTTCCCCAGCATTTGCAATTATCTTCCTCCAATTACCTACTCACTTTTTTTTAAGTGTCAATGAACTTGTTTACAGTAATAAGCACAATCAAAACATTTTTTGAGCTCAAATAAATTACCCAGAATCCTTTAAGATTTTACCAGCTACCACTTTCCCTACAAGTCTGTATCCAATGGATGAGAAAAGGTGAAAAATAAAAAATAAAGCTAAAAAACCAACATAAAATAATCACCAAAAGAAACATTTGTGATGATTATGAAAGATCTGGCAAAACAAATACAAAAAATAGCCTTTGAATCTCTGACTGACAAGATATGACAATATTTTTATTTAAATTTTTTGACTAGAATTGCTGTGGGGTCTGAAATGTCTCTAAATAGCGACAAAATGACAAGTTAGCAACCCAGCTTGTGAGGTTTACCTTGCTGCTTTTTCATTGGCTGCTTAGTTATAGTTGTCTGTGTGCAAAGGTTGGAGAGTTTGTCATCTTTGTTTGAGACCTCATGTTCTCTATTTTGTGTATTTGTTCTGATTTAAAAACTCAATTGAAACTCCCACCGGACAAGTAGAAACCGAGGAATAATAAAAAAGAAAAAAAAAACAGACAGGAGAAACAAAAGGTTTTATTTTAAAATCTAAAATATGTCGCTCTGCTTGGCAGGCAACCAAGCAGCAAACACATTTGAGATAATCCAGTTCAGATCTCTTTAGATTTATTCAAACCTCCTTTTAGCTCTTTTAGTTAATTTATTATTTGAAGACAGATTGCAAGAAAATCTACATCTCTGTATTTGGATAAATAAACATGCAGATGACAGCTTGCTCCAAAATTACAGCAAAAAATAAACTGTGATTTAAATGAAATAATATTATTTGAGAAAAGAACAGCCATTTCAAAGACTACAAAATTCCGAATTAGATAGATATGCACAGGAAGTTTAGAATGTCTTTGATTATTTTATTTTTTGTAAGGTCATAAATAAATATATAAAAACAAAAAAAGGGCGCTTATATGCACATACATGTTGGTCAAGACTGACCTTAAGCTTAAGATCATGTCCGGACATTTTGTATCATGTAGTTTGTGTGCTTGATGACCCTTTAAAGTCCCCCTGACAACATCTTAAGGTAGCTGCAGATGGCATATATTTGACCTTTGACATTTTTGAAATCTCCCAAATTACTTTAAAAAAAGTTTTAAAGAATAAAAATAAATTGGTAGTTTTGTTAAAAATATGTCAAAATGGGGAGCACATAAACTTTTAAACCAACTTCTTTATGTTGGTTTAAAAACAATTTGGTTATTTTAAGCTGTTAAGCCTTTCATTTTTTGGCTGAGATTTAAAAAAAAAAAAAAGAGGTTAAAAGAACCCAGTCACAAAAAAGGAAAAGGAAAAGCTACAGAGTGGCTTGACATAACCCTTCATCTGCAAGCCAAATGAAGCCTACAAAACATTTGTGCAACCGCCTTGTGCAGCCTTCTTTAGCAGGCAACACATAATAGCCATTTGGAAAGTTGACTGGCACAAGTGCCATCATGCTCTGTGGGGTCTGAGGAGAATGTCACAGCAGACCCCATTAAGAAAATCAGGTGATTTAGTGCGTTTCTTATTAGCAGCAGAAGCTTAAGACCATTAAATGTGACGTTTGACGAACTCTTCAGATGTGATCCATTAAAGATGCTGCAACATTCAACCATCTGGTTTTCACACTTGGAAAATATTTGGTGCTGCTGTGTTAAATTTGTGACACAGTTTCTTTAGAAATGTGTGATCTATGTTGATAAAGAGTGCTAATTATCAGATACTTTTATTTTGAAAATACGTTTCCGTGCTTAAAAAAAATGACCTTGAGGGCTCCTAAACTTGAAGTTCTATGAAACGTTGAGTTTGTTTTATTCTCCTAAATGAGTACAGCCCATTTAAAAAATTTAAAAATAAAATAATAGAAACTAACTTATCCTCCTATTATTTTTTAGGATGGTGTTAAAAGTTGTTGGCATTTATATACCCACTTTGTCCTCTCTAAAATATTCTGCAACCAAGGATTTACCTTGATCTTTCCATGCATTTCCCCATGATCACCTCTCACGGAAGCAGTGCCCACAGAACTCCTGGATGAGCCTCCCTTGGTGTTAATGTCACCTTTAAAATATCACAAGTTCTAAATGCTATTTCATATGAAGCTGAATGGCGATGGGTCATTATTTGCTGAGCTTTGAAGCCTGTGCGAGCTGGGGAAGCAGGGGGAGTACTCAGATGAATGCAAAGGAGAAATGCACTTCACATAGATCACAGCCCTCTTGAATACTTTGTACCATGGCTACAGTTATATGTCTTTGGAAAAATTGAGAGGCTTACAGATTCATTTTCAGTGCATCTCCAACCTCATTCAGGAAGGTTCTTCTGCTTTCACTGTTCTGCTTGTAAAAAAGATAGAACCCAATTTGACCTGTAATTACCTAAAACTTTAGTAACTGCAAAAGGAAAACCTTAGTTACATGCACGCGTACAGGTTTTTGGGTTGTCCAAGCCCATAGAGCAGGGGTCGGGAACCTTTTTGGCTGAAAGAGTCATAAACGCCACATATTTTTTAAGGTAATTTCGAAAGAGCCATACAATAATGTAGCGTCCCTTTCCCACACTGAGGCACAGAGACTTAACCTCTTTTAAGGTTCTTTATTTTGGTTACTGCAGGCTGTAACCAACGCCGTACAACTAATTCAGCAACTCCTGAATGTCTCCCGCTGAGACGAGAGCTCTTCTCCCAACTTCTTATTCCCCCCCTCCCGCTCCAGCCCTCCTATTTCCCTTATTCGGCCCATAGCTGAACCCCATTGGTCCAAACTACCTAACAACAGGCTGAGGGACAGAACTGAGAGCCAATCAGATCTCTGCTTGATGCGTTCAATGAACTCCAGAGTTTAGAACGCGACCCAACAACAGCCACACAGTCCAACTCAGTCCTCAAAAATATGTTTAAAACTAAAAATACAAGTGAATGTGAGCCTTTTATGTAATTTCAACACTTTTAAAGTAAAATTAATATGTGGATTCTTTTTAATTACATTGTTATGCTGTTTCTAATAAATGATGAGTATTTCTTACCATTATTGCGACTGCTGGTGCTGCATGTTGGTTTTGCTGATGGTCTAGTCTGGTTGATGCGTGGTGAGTTTCAGCTTCATGCAGGCGTAGAGACTTTAAACGTGATCGTTGGTCTGAATGTTCTTTAGATGTGACAAAGTGCTCACATCCAGACGTGGAGCCAAACACACACTCACACTGCAGCATGTGACGGGCAGCGTGTTTTAAGTTTTGACAATCCGTGCGCGATTCACCTTGCTGCCTGTGCCCCCCCGCGCTTTCTTCCTCACACATCCCGTCCCTGCAACTGCGTGCTCTTTCTCAGAGACGGGAACGCGCAGCGGCAATTCACAGGTTTGAGGCTGTTACAAACTCTGTGATATAATAGATAACAGTTAACTGCTAATGGTGCAGATTTTGTTTTCTCCAAGCACCGCTACTACTGTGCCCCTCCTGGCATCGAATCGCGCCCGAGAAGGACTGGTCTAATGAAAAAAAAATGTATGATTAAAGATTTGTCTGCGAGCCACATGTGACCATCAAAAGAGCCATATATGGCTCGCGAGCCATAGGTTCCCGACCCCTGCCATAGAGGGTCATAAAGAAAAGTGGCTGCATCTTAAAGGGAGTGCAGGTGTCTTGCAGTTCCCTTGAGATTCGTGGGTCCACCTTAAAGAAACAGATAAATAGATGGTTCAATCACATCGACTGAAGGCGGAAATGACTCAACTTCAGACGGAAGCAGAAGCTCTTTTGTTTCCCTTCCCTATTCTAGTCCCTAGTCTCGCTATTTTGTTGATTTTTTTGTTGTTGTTGTTTTTTTTGCAGTGTAACTTTATGTGCCTATTTTTTCCCCAGCGTACTCCGTTCTGTTTCCTGATTGGCTGTTGACCCAGTGTCAATCAAACTTCTCCGCGCTGTCTCCTATGCAGATTTTCTTCTGCAGCTTTGCTGTTGTCGTGATCAGATCTATGTTTTCAACTTATTTTTCTGCAAAGGTTTGAACTTTGAGAGAAAAAAAGTGTCAAAATGTTCCTGTCTGTCGAAGAAAAGTGTATATAAAGTGTGTAGAGAGGAGTTTTACGGACAGGTTCAAGACTTACTCAAGATTTACTGTGTATGTAACTGTTACATGCCGCCGGTTAAAATAGAGTGTTTTGGGGTTGGGGGTGAACTTCTTGTTCCAGTTGATGATGTCTAGGCACCATTTTGTTGTCGGCATCCAGGTTCAAATTACCTTAAAGGGCCTATATCATGCTTTTCTTACGCCTTTCAGAGTAAAATTTATCCATATATATGATAATATATTACCTTTGGCACCCTTAAAAAAACACATTATTAAATGAAATAAGAGTTATTTTTGCAGCTCATTTTCATACCTGAAAGTGAAACAACTCAATCTTGGAGGCACCGGCTTTCGGTCCTTGTGGGTGTCGCCCATTACATGACGTCATCTGTCACTGCCTCGCCAGTGTGTCTGCCCCTCCTCCCCCCTAGTGGTGCTAGTGGTGCTAGTGGTGTTTTGCTAAACACCACTAGCCCCGTGCAGAAAGTGGGCGTGTATGTGTTATCCTGGGGGCGGTGCCAGACTCTTCTTGGATGGGGATGATCTTCTTTTATCTACGGACACAATGTCAGACCCCAGTTGTTTTTGTGGATCGGGAGGGGCTGGTGCTCAGAGAGCAGTGTTTTGAAGGAATACTCAGAAATGCGTGAATGGATCACAATACTGCTTTGTGGTTGTTTTTCATTAAGAATTAATACTATAATACACTTAAAAAGCTCAAAAGAGTTTATTTTTGTAGGATACAGGACCTTAAAGGGATGTTATAAAAACGAAACATACCATTGTCATGTGGTGAATGTATTGCAAAGTATGAAATATAATGTAAGTTGTACGCACTTATGACTTACCAGTGATGCTGTTGTACGTGTACGGTGGCCTATGCCACATTCAGTAAAGTGCGAGTACATGCCTCCTTGTTGACCGCACGTAAATGCTGCACATGGGGTGTTCAGGAGATGTAAGTGCCCACGATGCAAACACAGACAGCACCTTGATTGTCTAATTTCCTTAGTTTTTAAATTCAGGCAGAACGCGCAGAGCATGGAAGGAGTGCCCATTTATCACGTGAACAGCACTTACAGATACGCAATTTACAGAATTTGAGGCGGTTTAAAAAAAAAAAACGGCTTGTCATCAACATGTGCTTGAACATTTTTTCTCTATGGCCTCACTAAGCAGTCTACGACCTTGATATTTTGCCTGGGCCATCTGCGAGAACTGTACTGATTTGCCCATTTTTTTACCCACAGAAGGTCTGTATCCACTTGTAAGTGCAGTTGTGACTTGGTGTGATGGAGCCAGAATTTAGATTCTAAAACGCGAGCCCTAAAACTACAGCCAATTTGGCTTATAGTGGTAACAAAATAAAAAAAGGGGACAAGCTACAACTTGACCCTTATTTTTATAATACTGCCATGTCCCTTCAGACTGCTGCTCTGAGGATAGATTGGATGATTTACCTCAACACCAATCCCAGCATCATCTTAATCACAGTGAAGGGAATTTATCACCACCTTCTACCCTCTAAATGCTAAAATCTGGACACCCTTCACTGCTTTGAGAGAAATAGGTCCTCTCACAGCATGAACACAAAGCAAACTAAGAAATTTATTTCCCTGCATTAATTTACTGCTAAAAAAAATTGATATTCATTATTTTTACTGTCTAAACCTGACTCTACAGCCTCAACAGAATGCCTTGTGTGATGAAAGTTGACACTAATATTTTTGCCAGCAGGTGTTGTGGTAATATTTCACTCTGTGTGGTAGTTTCTTAATTGTTACAGAAACAGGCATCAACAACACCAGACATTCTTCAAAGAATGAGATGCTATAGCTGCTATCTGGGATATCGTCATCCCGCATGCCCCTGCCCTCTTTGCTTTGAAGCACAGGCCTTATTATTTGCCCCCTCTCAAAAGATGATGCATCTTTGAGAATAAACACATTTCCATAATCGCACTCTGAATATTCAGTAAAACAGAAAGCCAACTACAGCCATTTCTCTTTAGAGAACTTTCTTGGATGTGGTAACATTTGAATCAGATTCTTACATGAGTTGCAGCAGCAGGAATTTTCAGATTCGGCTGATATTGTCGTGACGCTGTCATGGTGGAGTGGGCAGAGGAACTCGATGCTGAAAATAAATAAACCTGATGAAAAGTTAATTGTTTTCAATTGATGTAATTATACATTTGTGAGGAGCCCAAGTGGAACAGGAGGAGCGGAAGAAAGGCAGGAGGTAAGTGGGCTCAGGTCTGGTTCGATGGATGTGTTATAGGTTAGGGAAGCCGCTGAGCTGAAGCCTCGAGGAGTGTGATTTCAGAAGAGTGAAGGTCCAATCCAAGATCCAAACTCTAATGACAGATTTTATGCTAAATTCCCACTCCGATCATCTTTTGATCTATTGTAAAAGCGTTCTCAGTGGTTTTTTAGTAATGATTATGGCATTTTTACCCAAAAAAACCCCCAAAAACTGTAATTTTCTAGGACATCAAATCTGTCTCGCAGTTATGGAAGGAACCAATGGACTCATTTGCCATCTTCCCTTTACAGCCCCTTATACCCCCAACCTAACATTACTGGTGGAATAAACATGGCGAGTAATCCAGCCGGATAGTTTGGAGCCAGATTCCAGCTCGGATGAGGTAAACAAAGACGTACATGGATCTATTTGTCTACAAGTGGACGCATCAGAATAGAGCGGAGTAGGGAGGCTTGTAGCTTGCCGTAGTAGTCACAACTACAAGCTATTTCCACATTTATTTTCAGCTATGAAAAAAAAGTGTTTTTGCTTTCAAGTAAATTAAAATAATTTTGAAGCCAAAATGGTTTGATGCATATTTGCTTCCATAGGCATGGGGTAAAGCTTGAGAACGACAAAAAAGTTGAATCTCTCCCTCATGATTCTAAAGTTGGGTCCCTTATTACTACACTACCCCCGCTTAAGGGAATGAAGCCAATTTGTGGCCCAATCCCAAATCATTTGTAATATATCAGTGACATTTTTGCCCACATAGAGCCATAGGTCTGGACAGTGTTTTTATTGCCATAATAAATGTAAAAAAAGAATTCGTGAAATTTAAAGGGGGGGGGGGGTTAAAAGTAACCCTAAATGAGGGCAGCAAGTCAACTTTCAAGTGAACAGAGGAAGTCCTCAGCTCCGACACTTCTGAGATGTGCTGCTTCAGGACCTTATTAAATCAAAATCCTTGTTTTAGTCACTGAGTGGTGATTAAAAGTTCATATAAAAGAAAGGTCATAATGGTTTCAATCTATTCGTTCATTCATCTTTTTCCCTTTCAGAGTCACTGGGCTGCCGGAGCCTATCCCGGCCACTCGTGGGTGAAGGCAGGGAACGCCCTGGACAGGTCGCCAGTCTGTCGCAGGGCAGTTTAAATCTATTACCCAACTCAAATGTGATCCTAACCTGCTCAATTCATTTCAGATCTCGGGCATTTCGTCTTTGACATTTATCAAAACAAGGAAGACATTACTATTTCCAGCTTACATTTTTTATTTACTATACTATACTACCCACTAAAGTGAAAAATACATTAAATTACCTTGGCCAGGGTGTTTGCGTTCTTGGGCTGCGTGTTCCCTTTAATGGATATTTAACAAGTACATTTATGAGTCTGATTAATTCAATATCTTATCATATGTACTTCCATCTATGACGTTCATGCTCTGATATTGCCTAATTGATTTATGTCCTATTTTAGTCTGATCTTTTTACCTTGGACAGTATTAGCCGACAAAAAAGCTAATCTGCAATTAATGGATATTTTTTGAATGAAATAAGCTCACGTAAGTTTTAATGTCATTCATTTTTTTTACTTATAAGAAAAACTTCCCTTGTTTCCATCTGTCAACCGCATGCTAAAGATGCTAATGGTATGCTAAAGACAAAGAATATGCTAAAGAATATTCTGATAAAGAAGATGTCAGCAAACGTGTACAAATAAAGGTTAAAAACACATCATAACAGTTTTTTTTATCTTTTTTTATTTGTTATGATTAAATTCAACAAAAGTAACAGTTTTCCTTTGTAACCGTGCATGTTTTGTCGTAGTGATGATTACATCTCATCTGAGCTGTGGGAGCTGCTTTAAGCCTGCAAAGGTTGTAGGCTTGGTTCCCAGGTCACAGCATGTTTAAAAAAAGTGTAATCTGTTGCTCGAGGATCAACAAAACTCCAATTTTAGCCCAACTTTTAGCAGCATTTGTACAACTCTACGGAGGCTCTCTAGTGCCACAAAATACATTTTTGTTTATTTGTTTACATATGTTGTTATTCTTGTTCAAAAAAGTTGCGCATCTGGTGCACACACACAAAAAAAACATGCAATTTAGGCTATTGGGGCTTTGCAAATACAAATGTGAGGCGTACTTCTGGAATATTCACATCCCATAGACTAAAATAATTTTAAATTTAACTAAAAACTAAAATAAAAATCAGTCTTACCCTTGTAGCCTTTTTTGAAAAAAATGCAGAAAAATGCAGAATGCTTTAACTGTGCTGAAAAAAGCAAATTTTCTGTCCCCGTATTACAGTTTTTACCAATTGCTAAAAGGCATTTTCTGAAACGTTAGACCAATTTAACCAAACACTAACAACAATTTTCAAAATATGGGCTAAATTTACAAAACTCTTGAGTCAAAAGCTCACTTTAACGTTAAACTGAAGATTGTCGTCAAAAGCAACACACACACAGCAACAGCAACACACTATAAAACAAAACACTCAACGCTGTTCACAAAATAGTTTATAAAGAATGGCAACATCTCAAATTATAGTAAAATAGTATTCAGGATATCTTTTTTTGTTTTACTTTATGCCCAGATTTACATTTCTTACACTTTTGTGTGTGCGGGTCAGGCCACAGGACTTCATCCACATCACTGACAATGTTCATCCCAGCCACACAACAGGAAAAAAGATATTGTGTGCCTGATCCAGCCTTGACAAAAACGATTGAAATAACATCACAAGTCGTGTCCATGGCCTGCAACAGGTTTTGTCGAGTGTATGGTTGTCTCTGGTAAACCTTCCAATACCAAGTAGAAGACATTCTTTAATTGGGTTGAGGAACGGTCAACAAAGGTGAAAAAAATATAATAGAAATTGGGGATTTGTGTTAAACCACTGTCTGATGTGCACACTTTTCTGAATCTGACATTGTCTCAGACATCAACAAGATCTTCTTTGTCATTTTCTCGTTGAATGTTCAAATGAATAATGCTGATTAACCACTTAAACCTGCTAAGTTGGGGGTTGACCTTTTGACCCACTTCCCTTATGGTCATTCCATAAACCAACATAAGGTCAATAACTATGGCCTGGATCTCATCAGAAAGTCTTGTCCTTTGTCTGGGTCCAGGTCTTGGAGCAGGTTCGGGTCTTGGTGCAGGTCTGGGTCTTGCTCTGTTATCCATCCTTGAAAAGCCACTCAGTTTTTCCAGAATTGTCCTTATATTCACTGCAGTTAATTTGCAAAGTGTCTTCAGTTTTGATCAGCAGTGTGTTGTTGGTGACTGTTGTGTTGGAACAGAGTTTGAGTTTTGCCTCTTTGTGTTAACATTTTGCACCTTTTGTGTTGTGAATGCCAACTGTGTTTTTAAAAGTGTGACTGTGTCATGTGTTCTGCAAAGAGTAGATTAGAGTTTTGCAAATTGCATTTTAGGTATAGATCATAGACAGATGCTTTTTGAGAAATGAATTAAAGCAGTTGATCGACTGGTTTAGAGAAAGGCACTTGGTGTTTTAGTAGTTGGGAAAAACTGTAGAAAAATGTTTAGTTGATTAGAATGTTAAGATTAGTGAAAAGCTTTTTATTTTCAGAGTTTTACAAGTCATTGTACAACTACACAAGAGAAAAACTCTACCACAGATTCGGTCTCCAACAAGGGCATAGCTATGGGGGGGGGGGGGGGGGGGGGGGGGGGCAAGGGGGACTTCTGTCCCACAGCAAAAAAGCTTTGCCCTTACCCCACTTGGCTCCCAAATTTTGAGTCAATATTACTTTCTTTTAATGAAAAAGATCTGGAAATCCTGAACAAAAGCTTCTTTTTAGACAAATAGAAAAAACCAATATTTTTGAATGACATTTTGAGACTCTTAAATTTAGTTTTTTTTAAATTGTCGTGTTTTTTTAAATCATTTTCTTTGTAATGGCTTTCTAATCTGCTATTCTCATTTGCCACCGTTCCAAATTTGATATGCCCCCCCCACCCCTCCCTCATAAAATGGAGTGAGTTGATGTTGTCCATGCAAGTAGTAAACCTCTCCTCTCATGCAATGAAGCTCATTTACTTTCTGAATGCAACCTCTGTTGAACCTATTAAAGTCAAGTTGTGTGTTGTTGACACAGCTCTCTGCTCTATCGGTAACTAAACATTCTGGTATCTTCTTAAAATCTTCTGATCTAAGAGTCTGTCACTCAAGGTGTTTTTGGGTCTAATGAACCTGGAAGAACTGTCACTCAGCATTTTGTAACAGACTGCTTTGAAAGCTTTGGATGAGCACGGATTGGGGTAAATTATGGACTATCACTGCCTGTGTGAATTTAGAGTACAGTCATCCCGTAAAATGTCACACCCTTCAGTCAGGTGCTTACATGAGAGAATGAGGGCGATTCATTGAAAGCAGATTTTCAGAACTGCTGCTGTGCTTTCAGATCCACGTCAGACAGTAATATGAGTCACATAAAGGAGATCAACAGGACAAGGACTACTGAGTGTGGGAAGGGGAGAGGATGATCAGACCTGAGCGATGTTCAGTCTTGTGCGTGTCAAAATAAAAGCTCGGGGTTCGTCTTGTCACGTATCTGTTCCTCCTTCAGCGTAGCGTTGCTAAAATAGTTCTCTGCCTACTTCGTTAAGACCGGTCCGTGAAAACTTTGTGTGACGTCATGCTGGTCCGTGGTGCTAAAAAGGTTGCGGACCGCTGTGCTAGCTGATTCTGTTGTAGAGAAAAGCGGTTTTGCACGGTTATTCAACACTTCACATTAGTGATGCATATTGGTGTATATGAAAAGCTGCTTTTCTCTGTGTCAGAATCAGCTGATTCAAGTCGAATATTTACTGTACATCAAAGAGCATGTGTTATTTGGGGGTCGTTGGCAACAGATTTGGTGTCAAAGGGTTACAAAATCATGTGATAGTTATGTCTTTGCAAAAGCTCAGTGAAGGTGATTTGTTGAGAACCCACTTTTAACATTTCAAGTTCTGCGTTGGAAAACAAAACATGGTCTTTGTCCTTGTCAGTGGTCTTGTGGTAGAGTGGAAGGTTGGGAGTTCAAATCCAAGTCGAGTCATACCAAGAACTATAAAAATGGGACCCAAGGCTTCTCAGTATTAAGAGGTTGGATTGGGGGGATTTAAACCACAGAATGGTTCCAAAGTATGACTGTCTCTGCAGTTTACTATTACCTGGGGATCTGCCAAATGCTGTGGGGGGAAAAAAACATTCACACACTTATGTGCGTCATAACTAATGGGACTTTAACTTAAAGTCCTGTGTGGAAAAACATACATCTTACTTCTTAAGGAGTAAGAACTAGCCGTAAGAATTAACCGTTACCGATCAATTACTAAGCTGATGAAATGCGATGCTACAGAAATCCACACAGACTCCAGGTTCTTGTTTCAGAAGGTGCCACAGTCTCTTTATTACTGTTATTAGTTGAAGATTTTTTAGGTTTAATGACTTTTTCTTCTTGTGCGTGCAGCAGCAGATGGCTGCTGTTGTTACGAAAATGTTTAAATTTGGCCCCTCCCCACATTATGGAAATGTTAGCCGAATCCGAATTGCTTCCCCACCCCTACGGCTTCTCCCTACCCCTACATTTAGCACTCTAAGTGGAGAGTTATGGAAAGAATAATGTCTTCAAATTTGTTGAGGTCATCGAGTAGCTGCCAGCGGTGTTAAAATACATAATATCAGTTTTATAACTTTTAAAAAGTTTTCTCCTCCACGCCAAAGCGCGACATGGATCACCCTTCTCTCTGAGGGATACCCAGCGCTAAGTTCCCCCTTAACAAAAACACTTTCGGACACTCCTACAGCTACATTTTGTGTAATAGGGAGGAGCCAGAGGGGTAGGGAAGCAATTGGGATTCAGCCGTTGTCTTACATAGTTCTAGACCACAAGAAAATGAGCAAATTTTACTTAAAAGTTGACATTCTAGTTAAAATTCAGAGCTGATCACTGGTGAAAGTCGTAATTTTCCCTTACAAAACACTTTCCTTTCTTGAACGTTTGTATTTAGAATATGCCCATTGAAAACAGCGCACTTTATCTTTTATTCAGCTGACCTCAGGGACATACCTTTGAAGCACAGGGAGCCTTTTCAACTCTAGATGGCATATAAATCATTTCAATGCGCCAGCGTCTATTATAACTCCCTGCACCACTTAGCGCTAACTTACACATCATTAGTGCAGTCGGCCTGTCTGTCAAAGTTTCCACAACTGTCACAGTGATCTTGGTTTAAAATCACAGCAAACCTGGATGAGTGATGATCCTGAGTCAGAATGCCTCCAGTGTTGACAATTCGGCTGGTTTATTGTTGATGTAGAATAAAGACAAGCGGCTCTGTTAGCTTTAGGAGCAGCTGCATGACATGGGAAATGTGTTGTCCATTATTATGATTGTTTATGGCCAAACACCATGCTTTCAGCTCTGCCACACATTTAGCATATCATTTTTTTTTTCTTCCATTAGCGATTGAACTTCTATTTTAAAATCTGCCCCGTTTACAATATGCTGCTCTTCTATTGTCAAATAACAAAGGCAGCTCTGTCCTTACTCCATCTGTGCCCTCTCTCCAAATGGAATGAGGTTCAAATGCTCTTTATTAAGGCAGTTTGCAAATTATTATAACGTTTTACTGTTTTCACTGAGTCATGGCAGAATATAATAATCAGTAATCCTGAGAGCTGCTTCATATCTTACTGGATTACACGACCTTGTTCACTAACCCCTCTGAAGGTTAGACTGAACCACAGACAGCCCCACATTCAAGTTTGGTTTAATGTTGGAAAATCAAAATCTCTTTCCTAAAAAGCGCATTTATGTCTGCAGTTTCTAGACAGCAATAACAAAACATAACATTGAAAATGAAGAATTTAGACAGAACATGAAGGAAGGAAGAATTCAGACAAACATGAAATTTAGAATTTAGACAAATATGAAGAAAGAAGAAATTGTACTGAAAAGTACATCAAATTGAATCTAATAAGAAACACAATTCTAGTAAGATTTAGCCAATGTAAAGATGGATTTTTTTATCAGAACCAGGTATTGAGGACCAACAAAAGATGACAGACCCAGGAGTAAGAGAACTTTAGAGTTTATTAACCCTTGTGCTATCTTATGGGGTCCAGATGGATGTGTTCTCCCTACCATGACAAAGGTGGATAAAGGTAAAGAGTATTTCATGTAATCCATGGACATCAGTGAAGATAAGAAATCATTGAAGAAAAAAGGTTTAGCGCACTGTCTTATGGGGTCTAGATGAACCCACTCCCAACGTTAAAGTGCCTTGGCTAGGTTTAAGGGGACCAGAGCAGGCAGGGTGATGGCAGAAACTTGACACCAGAGGGCATGGAGGCAGACTTGTGGGTGACAAGGAATGAGAAGGGGGGGGGACGTGACAGAGTCCAAATTTCAGAGAAGGGGCGGGGCGCCGTCTTCAGAATGAGGAAGTCAATTGACTTCATCTGAGAACTGGACTGAGTGACACCTCCCCCCTGAGGTTCCAATCAGGAAGTACCCACCGGCTCCAAGAAGCCAAAATCCTATAGACTTCAGTTGAGAAATAAATAGCTATTACTCAGTCATTCTATTTATCAGAATAACCATTCTTGCTCTGCTACCTTTTATTTTTAAACATGTATGACACCAAGTTTTTCATATATCAGAATCGAGCTATGAAAGAAAAATCCTGGAGTAATATTCACGAGATTTGCCCCGCTTCAACATTTTGTGCCAAGCCTCTTCCAACTGTTAATGCACTAGTATTTGGTAGCAACAGTCTAGTGTGAACACCATATGTGAACGTGTGTCACATACCTGGTGTGAATGTTGCCCACCATTGATTACCTAAATCACGTACTACTGAAGAACAGGACTACCTCGGCCTGCAGTAAGGTAAGACAGAATAACCAAGGCGACCCTCAAAAGTTTGAGTTTCACCTTTCTGCCA